>JAXQQM020071298.1:0-82085 GCA_034641835.2 Pinus albicaulis | reverse complement strand
AAAGTTTACCTTACTTTGTGACTTGCTTCTAAAAATGGTCTTTGCTGATTTTAAGTCAAATGGGGAATCCTGCAAGGATATGAGGTGTTTAGATACTAATCTTGCTTTACGGATGGAACTATCTGTTGTGTAAACAACTCCAAAAATAGAATAAAAGAGATACCAACGCCTTAGAAATAAGCCACTTCGAGGGGGCAACCTCCAATACATTACATAAATGAACAATTCTTGGATGATCCAATTTACAAAACCTCCTTTCTATATATAGGAGTCCATGGGGCCATAATGTAATCCTAGTGGGCCACAATGTAATCCTAGCCGACCTAACAATAATAATTTAAGGGCACAATAATAATAAAATGGGAGTTACAAGGGTACAATAATAACAATAAGGGGGTTACACTAACAACAATAAGGGACTATACTAGTAATATAGGGACCTAACATGCCCCTCTCCTTCAAAAAGTGTTGTCCTCAACGCTTGAGTAGCTCTAGGTGCTTCTGTATAAAATTCTCATCCTCCCATGTAGAATCTTCAGTGGGTAAGTTCTTCCACTTGATGAGATACTCTGAAATTGATCGATTCCGTAGCTGTCGAGTTCTTGTTTCCATGACCGCTTCAGGTTCCAATATGATTTTCCTTCCTCATCAAGTTCTGGCAATATTGTTTGAACTGGAAGATTTTCACCTATAACCTTCTTTAAGCATGAAACATGGAAAACTGGATGTACTCGCGAAGAAGCGAGAAGCTCCAATTTGTATGCCATAGTACCAATATTTTGCAACACCTTGTAAGGACCATAGTACTTTGGTGATAATTTATTATCCTTCTTAGCTTGCTTGAGGGACATTTGTTTGTATGGTTGTAGCAGTAAAAATACCCAATCTCCTACATCAAAACTTCTCTCGCTGCGATGTTGATCTGCCTGTTGTTTCATTCGATTTTGTGCCAAATTCGGGTTATCCTTTAAGAGTTGGAGAACTTCTTGCTGATGCTCGATGTGATCTTCCACTGCTTGAACCTTCGAATTTTCCCTTAAAGATGATGTGATGGATGGTGGATGATATCCATAAAGTGCCATAAATGTGGTCATTTTTGCTGCAGTATGGAAGGAAGTGTTATACCACCATTCAGCAAGAGGTAACCACTTGACCCATTGTGTTTGTTTATCGGATACAAAACAACGAAGATATCCTTCCAAACATTTATTTACTATCTCAGTTTGACCATCAGATTGAGGATGATAAGATGAGCTATGGGCTAATTGAGTACCCAAACAAGAAAATAACTCCGTCCAAAAATTTCCAGTAAAAATGGGATCTCTGTCGCTCACAATAACCCTTGGGCTTCCATGTAGCTTTTGAATTCTATTCATAAATGTAGTAGCAACTGTACTTGCTTTAAATGGATGAGATAATGCACAAAAGTGTGCATACTTGGTAATTCTATCAACTACCACCATGATGATACTCTTTCCTTCGGACTTAGGTAAACCTGTGATAAAATCCATTGAAATATCCTCCCAACGTTGACTTGGAATGGATAAAGGTTGTAGAAGTCCCGGGGTCTTAATTGTTTCCACTTTATTCTGCTGGCAAACCAAACATTCCGCCACAAAATTTTGAATATCAGATTTAAGGCCATCCCAAAAAAATTCTTTCTTCACCATGTGGTAAGTTTTTAAAAATCCTGAGTGTCCTCCTAAAGGAGAAGTGTGCAATTCCAGAAGAATCTTTTGTTTTAGTTGGGAATTCTTACAAAGATATAAGCGATCTTTGTACCATAAGGAATCGTTTTTCCAACTAAATGTATCAGATGTACTAGGATCTTGCTGAAACTTTTGAATGAGTGTCCATACATCTTTGTCCTTCTTCCATTCATCTCTTGCTTCGGTTATCCAATCTGGTTGGATAATAGAAATGGCACAAAGCAATGCTTACACCTCTTCATTATTTCTTGAGAGTGCATCTGCAACAACATTAAGCTTTCCTTTTTTGTAGATTATTTCAAAGTCATAACCCAACATCTTTGTGACCCATTTTTGTTGTTCTTCCGACGATAGTCTTTGTTCCAAAAAGTGTTTAAGACTATCATGATCAGTTTTTACCTTGAAGTGTCTTCCCATTAGGTAAGTTCGCCATTTCTTTAGTGCATGTAGTATTGCTAACATTTCATTCTCATAAATAGGTTTCTGTAAATACTTTCCTTTGATTGGACGACTTTCAAAAGCAATGGGTCTTCCTTCCTGCATTAAAACTGCACCAATTCCATTTCTCGAGGCATCACATTCCACAATAAAGGTTTTTGTGAAGTCTGGTGTAGCTAAGACCGGTGCTAGGCACATTGCCTCTTTAAGACGTTCAAAGGCCTTAGTTGCTTCAGGAGTCCATGAAAATTCATCTTTCTTCAATAATGTTGTTAGAGGTGCTACTATTCTCCCATAATTCTTAACAAAATTGTGATAATACCCTGTTAACCCGAGAAATCCTCACAACTGCTTTATGGTTGTGAGGAATTTCCATTCCTTAATGGCTTTAATTTTGTTAGGGTCTACCTTAACACCCTCGTGAGATACAATATGACCCAGATATTCCACCTCTTGTACTCCAAAGAAACATTTTGATGTTTTTGCATATAATTGTTTCTCCTGCAATAGTTTGAGCACCCTGTCAACATGTTCAACATGATCCTTCCAAGACCTGTTGTAGATTAGTATATCATCAAAAAATACTAGCACAAATTTTCTAGGGAAGGGTTTGAAAATGGAATTCATCAACCCTTGAAATGTAGAAGGTGCATTGGTAAGGCCAAAAGGCATGACCAAAAATTCATAATGACCTTCATGAGTTTGAAATGCTGTTTTTGGAATATCTTCGGTCTTCATTCTAATTTGATGATATCCTGAACGAAGATCCAACTTGGTAAAATAAATTGCTCCATGTAATTCATCCAATAATTCATCAATCACGGGAATGGGAAATTTGTCTTTAATGGTGAGCTTATTGAGCTCCCTATAATCCGGACACATTCGCCATGATCCATCCTTCTTGTGTACCAATACTACGGGAGCAGAGAAAGAACTTTGACTAGGTTGAATTATACCCGCCTCTAACATTTCTGCAATCATACGTTCAATTTCACTCTTTTGGAAGTAAGGATATCTATAAGGCCCGATGTTTGGAGGAACACTTCCTGGAATCAAATGAATAGCATGATCATGATCACGAATAGGTGGGAGTCCTTTGGGAGTTTCAAACACCTTGGAATGATTGTCTAAGACTTGTTGGAGATCTGCAGAAATAGATGATTTTGATGTCGGAACTTCTAGTGAGCATAATTGTGCAATTACGCCTCGTTGTTCTTTCTTTAGAAGCTTTGTCATGACATTAGAGCTTATTATCCTTCCCAAATTCCCTTCAATACCCCGTAATTCGACTTCCTTTCCTTCTGAAAAAAATTTCAAGAAAAGTTCTTGAAAATTAAAAGCTACCGTCCCCAAAGATTGTAACCATTGTACTCCTAGTACAACATCAGCACCTCCCATAGGAATGGAAAGCATTGGACTATTCAATACATATTCCCCCATGATTAGCTTGATATTATGGAATTTTCCAGAGAAATTTATAGTTCCTCCATTTGCAACCATCACTTGACATTCTGGTGCTGGGTATAGGAAACAATTTAATTCCTTGGCTACCTTACAATGAAGAAAATTATGGGTGCTACCTGAATCAATCAACACTATTACCTTTCTCTTCTTGATTTGTCCTTTTATCTTGAGAGTTTGAGGAGTGGTAATTCCTGCCAGTGCATTACACGATATGGTTGGATTCATTTCTTCCTCTTCTAGGGCTGGTTCCCGGTGTATATCCTCTTCTTGTTCATTTTCTTCTTCCTCTTCACAATCTATGTAAAATAATTTCTTCTCAGCACACTTATGACCTTTAGTGTATTTTCTATCACAACTGTAGCAAATCCCTTTTACTCTTTTTTCTTCCAATTGTTGTGGTGTCAACCTTGTATTTTGTGGAAATCTAGACGTAGCAACACGTCTTTCTTTATAGAATTGAGTGGTAGGATTCCTTGTTGCCATAATTTTACATTCAACTTTTCTTGCCAACCTGAATGCCTTCTCCAATGAATCAGGTTCCAGAACATGAACTTCATGTTGGATGTTATCCTTTAAAGTGCCTATGAAGAGATCAATCCTGTGTTCCTCTGGAATATCAGTTACCCTTATATTCAATTTTTGGAAGTCCTCATTGTGCTGCCCCACTAAACCCTTTTGTTTGAGATTTATCAATTGGCTAAAGAAGGTGTTGCTCTTTGTATCCTCATAATGTGCTATCATTTCCTCAGTAAAAATTGACCAAGTGACAATTTTTTTACGGGAGCAAAGCCATCGATACCATACAAATGTATTTTGTTCTAAATGTAAAGTTGCAATGCATACCTTTTGTGTGTTTTGCACATTATGGAGATCAACATATTGCTCCATCTGTAGTATCCATGTTACATGATCCTTCCCATCAAACTTCTTCATATCCATTTTTGGAATATGGTGGTTCTTCCTGCCAACATTAGAGTTTATGAAATCACAATTAACATTTATTTTTTTCTCATCATGAGGTTCTTCTACTATCTTTTCACCATTAGGAAACATTTCTTGTATCAACTTGGTCAAACCTTCGATGTCTGCTTTTAGATCATTATTCATATTTTTCATGTTGTTTTCCATGTTGTCTTTCATGTCAGCCATCTTAGCTTCCATGCCAGCTTCCATGCCATACATCTTAGCTTCCATGCCTTTCTTCAAAACTTCCATTTCATTTTTTGTTGCTCTTTGCGAGAGTGAAATTTGTTGCACTTGCTCTTGTAATTTTGATAGATCATGTTGCAATTCTTCATCTTCATGAGTCATAGTAGACCCTTTTGAAGGTTTAATGGGTGTTGAATTATTTTTACGGGGCATATTTTAGAACCCAATACTGATATCTATTCTACAATATTCCCTTGGAATCAATTCAAATTTATTCTTCAAACAAGACTTATGCAATTCAGAAAAAAAATACACACCTTTTTCTTTATTTTGAGGAGCTCGATATTGAAATTGGATTATCTCTGTGATTGTAGCACTTCAATATTTGAATTTTGGTACCAACGTAGCCCTATGCATTATCTTTCGAATGCCACATGTATGACTTGATTTGGATTCTCCAAGACAAAGTTGTGTCCAATCTCCCACAATGACCTAATTATGGACTGGTTCAGTAGAGCTAACTTGTACGACTTGCCACGTGTCACTGTTTCGTCCTTTGTCTCTGAAATTGATATCCGAGAAACTAAAGTCTGTGTACTTACGACCAATTTTTACGGCACTCCAATCCGATGCCCAGAGAGAGAGTTATTGAAATTTTCCCACGATCACCTCTTTGAGATGAAATTCAGGAGCCTGAAAACGCACTACCTTCCCCAAAAATATTGTGAACCAAGCTTTGAAATTTTTTGATGAATTTCCTCAGGATTTCAACTTCGCACCATACAAATTTTAGATTCTAAACCTTCGTAGAAAAAAATTTATAGCACAAATTCCACGTTGACTTGTTTAGGAGTCTGAAAAAAGACCTAACTTACACAGATCATATCTCCTCCTCAGGATTTCAGCTTCGCACCCTAAAAATTTCAGCTTCTAAAACTTCGTAGAAAAAAAGTTATAGCGAAAATACCACGATGACCTGTTTGGAGCAGCGAAACCCTAGAATCCAAAGCTCCGATACCAAATGTTGTGTAATCAACTCCAAAAATAGAAGAAAAGAGATATCAACGCCTTAGAAATAAGCCACTTTGAGGGGGAAACCTCCAATACATTACATAAATGAACAATTCTTGGATGATCAATTTACAAAACCTCCTTTCTATATATAGGAGTCCATGGGGCCATAATCTAATCCTAGTGGGCCACAATGTAATCCTAGCCGACTTAACAATAATAATTTAAGGGCACAATAATAATAAAATGGGGGTTACAAGGGTACAATAATAACAATAAGGGGGTTACACTAACAACAATAAGGGACTATACTAGTAATATAGGGACCTAACACTATCGGTAGATAGGTTGCCAGTTTCGGAAGTTTGCCACAAAATCTTCTCTGGGTCAGCTACTATGATAGGGGGATTTGGGTCTGGATGAGATCTGGTATTAATTCTTCGTGAAGCCAGATTTCGTATTTAGAGTTTAGAGAGGATGGAATTTGTGGTTGTTTTGGATGGATGGCCTCTCTAGGGGTTTTTGATAAATGTGAAGGATGGTCAAAACAAAAATGAGGGCTAGTGGAATCGCCAGGTGGATTTCTTTGAGAACTATGGTCCACCACCAAAACTATCAAAGATGCTTTCGGGAAGAAGTCTTCTAGCAAACTTTGAGATGAAGATTTTCAAGGAAGAGTGATTCACTTGGTTCGAACAGTTTTCTAGGCTGTCTGGACAAGCTAATGGTTCTATTTGCAAGTTTATTTCTGTTTATCTCCTATGTTTAGGTGAATTTTTCCGAATCGCTAAGTTATACTTAGTTTGTCATTGATCACAGAGTGTGCACCATGAGCTTTACGTTTTGGAAATGATGAGTCAACAGAAAGGTATGTTCTATGAATTTTTGGGTTTTTAATGGAGTTTTTAGGCCTACTGGAGGCTAGTGGAGTCGCTAGGAGGAACTTGGTTGTTTTTGTAGAGATGTAGCTATGGTCCACCACCAATAACTAGGGAAAAGCCAATCTAGGGATGTTTTGGGGTTTTCTGAGTTTTTATGTGTAGCCTATGGTTTATTAGAGTGTTCTAAACCTGATTCATCACTTTGCTAGGGTGGTGAAAGCAAAAAGAGTTTACTCTAAATGATTCTATGGACTGCTTGCCAGTTTAAATTTTGAAAGACTAATGAATCTACAAGAGTTTTCTAGACTTTTATGTACTCAGTTAGTCCCACTGTGATCGCCATTATGTTAGTGTGCCGATGAGGTGGCTAAATTGCAGATATGTTTGAAGATAAGGGATTTCTGGAGTCCTAAGGTGTACTTAGATTGTCACTAACTCAGAGTCCCACCGTGATCGCCATTATGTCAGTGAGCGGTGGGATAAGTCAATCAGATAGTATTCCTAAGGCTGCTGAAATGTTTTAGGGAACCTAAGTTTGTTTATCACTCAGAGTCCCACCGTGATCACCATTATGTTAGTGTGGCAATGATGTGGCTCAATAGTATAGTGTGTTTTAGTTCAAAAAGGGGCTTTCCGTGAGTTTTGAAAGATATTCAGATTAAAATGAACTCAGAAAAGTCCCACCGTGATTGCCATTATGTTAGGGTGGAGATGAGGTGAATCAACCAGATAGAATTTCTAAATTTTAGCAAAGTAGTAAGGCCTACTAGAGGCTAGTGGAGTCGCTAGGTGGATTTTTAGTTGTTTTGAGAGTATATGTGTATTGTCCACCACCAATATTGATAAACACCAATCTAAAGATATTTTTGGGTTTTTAGAGTTTCCTATATGTAGCCCTGAGGTTTGGAGGAGTTTCCTATAACTGAATCATCATTTTGCTAAGATGGTGAAGGAGCTAGTTTCTACTCTTCAGACAATACCTAAGTTTTCTGATTTTGACTAAGATTTTGAGAGATCCTAAGGGATACCGAGGATTTTTTGACTCAAAGTCACACTGTGATCGCCATTATGTTAGGGAGCGGTGGGATAAGTCAATCAGATAGTATTTCTAAGGCTGCTAAAATGTTTTAGGGAATCTAAGTTTGTTTTTTACTCAGAGTCCCACCGTGATCGCCATTATGTTAGTGAGCGGTGGGATAAGTCAATCAGATAGTATTCCTAAGGATGCTGAAATGTTTTAGGGAACCTAAGTTTGTTTATCACTCAGAGTCCCACCGTGATCGCCATTATGTTAGTGAGCGGTGGGATAAGTCAATCAGATAGTATTCCTAAGGCTGCTGAAATGTTTTAGGGACCCTAAGTTTGTTTATCACTCAGATTCCCACCGTGATCGCCATTATGTTAGGGTCCCGTGATTTGGCTGATTGGCAAGCCAAACGATAGTGTAACATCAAGCCAATCTTTGGAGCCCAAGGACCTAGCTTTCCTGGACTCAGAGAGGGCTCTCTCTATTTGTGTAAGGGATATCTGTGTGTTTGCTTCTTGTGTTTCTGATTTTAGGCTAGTTATGAAGTAGGTATTTTGGTTTTTCTTTTAGGTTTGTGAGGGATGAACTGATCAAAGACTAAGATAGATAAAAATATTGTCAGATTAACTGGGCTATGGGGTCGAAAAGGTCAAGAAAGCTTTCAGATGGTGATACAAGGTTGTTGAAGGACCGATTTGATCGAGGCAAAATGGATCTTTGGGTAGAATGGAGTGGGATGGACACTAAATTTGTGAAGAACAAAGGATTTCAAACATAAATAGTTCAATAGCTGACATAAACATGGTAGGGCTAACCATTAATCATGAGAAATGTAACTATAAATTGATAAATGCATAGAAATAAACATTCAAGCAATACATAGAGATACATGACTCTCTAACTTTAGGAAATTGCTATCAGACTTTGGGGAAATACATTTAAGACAAAAAAACAACTCAAATCACTATGATAAAATGCCTAAGCATAGTATTTCAAGCTATTGGGCACTTTGAAGCAAGATTGCATAGTTTTAGGGAAAGGGCAAGATTAGTACAAGACCTCTTTGGTTCAACAAATGACAATCAAACAATCAAAGAAAGGTTTTAGAGGTGGAGCTATGACTAGCCATGAGTAAGCAGGGCATACCATGATCATACTTAGCATGCACAAAACCATAAATGAAACAAGCAAACAATTTCTTCAGTTATCAAAGAGCAATCAAGGATTCTTTGATATGACTAAGAAGGAAGAAAACATAGAAGCTATAAAGAAACAGGAAATTTGAGGTGCCTCCAAGGGAATGTCTCAAATCTATTCTCTACTGTCTTATAGCAAGCAAGAACATGGAATTATGAATGAAAACTAAGAAGCATAACAGAGAGGAACACTATACCATTTTACCAAGTCAAGGAATCCAACAACAGACCTCCTTCATCATCCAAAAACATTCAAGAAACTATCCAATGCATGAGACAAGTGTTTCTTCCAAGCTTGTATAACCATATATTGCTTCTATTCATCAAGTTCAGCCTTGTTTACAATGAATTCTCATGGAATATATAGGCCAAGATGAGGGAAAACCTCCTAGTGCAACTTGCAATCTCATTGGCCCATCAAAAATATTTGATTTTGTCCTTGAGGCTTTGCAAAGCCCAAGGCACAAAATATCTAATAAAATATCTCAAAAATGCTAAAAAAGGAAAATATATTGACTTTTCATAACTAATCATGCCCAAAAATAGCTAAACGCACATGAGGAAAAGTCACTTTAGAAAGGTTCATTTTTTACAAAAATACTTAAGAAATATATCAGCAGAAAGTCCTCTGTCTTGCCGGCAACTTTTAGAGGCCTTCCCGATGTCGAAACGAGGCCTGTGATGGCTCGTTGGAAAGATTTGAATGTCTATTTTCTGAAAATGCTTATTTTTCTCCAAAATGACCACTAGAAGTCCATCAAAAACGGAATTGTGTGTAAAAACCCAAAAAATAGACCTTGCTGATAAACGAGGCAGAGTGTGGAAAAAGTGAGTGTTTTTCGCCATTTTGGGGGAGTAAATCATCTTCAATTGATCTGAAAATCACTGAGTAGATGCCCCTGGAATTATGGCATCCAATGATACCATTTTCATCCTTTGAGGATGCCTCAAACAGAAATGGCGATGCCAATGAGTTTTAGCCAAAAACCCAAAAATGACAAAAAACGAAAACTTGTTGAATTTCGCCCAATTTTGGCGAGAATGACCCTCAAAGGTTTTCAGAAACATGCTGTGAATATGAGGCCAAAATTTGGAGTTTTGAGGTATCTTTCTTCAATTTTGGTGCCGGGCGCCTCCTTTGAGCTTCCTTGAGTTTTTCCTGTGTGGCCTTCAATTTCCGCCGGACGAACTGATTGAGCTTCTTATAGTGCCTGGTCATCCTCCTTTGAAGGTCCAAATCTCTATTGGCCTTCTCCAACTTCTTTTCCAAGTGATCATTCACCTTCTTGAGCCATGCTTCTCGATTGTTCTCTATCTCTTAGGTGAACAAAGTAGTGAGAGGAATAGATTGGAGAAGGGTAGCTTCTTCCTCCTTTTGTTTCTCAAGGGCTCTTTTGAGTCTCATATTCCTTGGCCTCTTTCTTCTAGGCTGATCTTCATCTTTGCTATCGTTGAACTCACCCATGAGTTCTTCCAATATAACTTGCGTCTTGGAGGCCTCTTTTTTGTATTTGATGGCCCGTGTCTCATATATCGCCATGTGGACACTCATCTGTTTATTTTGAATTTGCAAAAAGTGATTGAAGTTTCTAGCCCTCTCTAGATCTGCCCTCAAAGCATCAATTTGGCTTTCTCTATTGATCAAGAGAGTTTCTAGGATTCAGGCCTCATTGTCGCTATCATCACTTTGGATTTGAATTATGTCGAATTCCCTCTCCTTTTCATGGCTGCTTTCTTCTTTCTCCTTTCCCTTGCTTTGGGTGGCCTTCTTAGTCTTCCTCCTCTTGGGTAATTCGACAATGGGCTGCTTGGGAAATTTCACCTTGCTTCGGAGGGCCCTAGTAACATTTGGAGTTATAGTTTTAGGCACCCTTTTCCTTGATGTCTGGGGCTTGGCCACTTTTGGAGAAGAAAGCACGGCCCCTTGCCTAGGAGAGGCAGCTAGCACATGCTCTATTGGCTCTTTGCCCTTGTTACTTTCCTCATCATTCTTGCCACTGTTTTGAGTTTGTTCATGGCGCTGCTCCTCATCACTTTGCTGCATATTATCACTGTGATGCTCTTCACTTTGCTGCCCTTCCTCACTGTGATCTTTTTCACTTTGCTGCCCTTCTTCCCCTTACTTCCCTGCTTCATCATCATGCTACTGTTGTTCATCTTCATTTTACTTCTCATCATCATGCTCTTCTTCCCCTTGCTGCCCTTCTTCACTGTGATCTTTTTCACTTTGCTACCCTTCTTCCCCTTGCTATTCCTCCTCTTCATCATGCTGCTGTTTATCATGTTATTCTTCCCCTTGCTGCTCTACCTCACTGTGCTCTTCTTCCCCTTGCTGCCCTATTTCATCATGCTGCTGTTCATCTTGCTCTTCCTCCCCTTGCTCATGCTCTTCTTCCTCATCATGCTCTTCTTCTTTTTCAATGTGAAATTTGAGCTTCTTGGGAATGGGCTTGCTTGAAGAAGGCGAAGGATGGTGAGTGGAAGGTGAAGAAGATGTATGGAATGAAGGAATAGTGGCGAAATCTGGATGTGCAATGAAAGTATCCCAAGAGATTTCCTTATTCTCAAGCTGATGAAGAATGATAACCTTGATGAGGGAATGATGGAAGAGGCAGGCTGACTGCTGAGAAGGAGGTCTTTTCTAGAACAGTGGAGGCCATTTTTTCAATACTTCTATGGAGGAAGAAAGGGAGATTTAACAATTTGGCTCTTATGAAATGCATGAGCAATCGGACATGGTAAGCATAGACTCGGGAGAATCTTCCCTCGCAAATAAATTATTTCATGATTATCTTCATGAGGGGGGCATAACTAGTCAACATATATGAGAAGGGAAATATGGATGGACATGTATCTCTATGCTCAGGCTTCAAAAAGGGTTTGTACTGTTCTGAGTCTAGGTGGCTTTGCTTAAACCACTTCTCTCTGACATAAGGGATTTTGGTGGCCTTGGAAATGGATCTAGGAGAAAACTTGAAATCCAAGCCTGCCAACTGAAAGTGTTTCCCTTGAAATCTCAAAGAACAAATATGTGTCAAAGGGGAATAGATTTTCACCTCCTGCACCCTTTGACAAAATTATAGACATCCAACCTCATGAAAGTTAAACAGGACTGATGGAAGAGCATTTACCTCTTCAGTTGAAACAGGCTCAAACCTCCTGTGAAGGCCACTTCTACTGTCTTGCCTGGGAGGCATTTTGTTTTGAATATTATTTGCTGACTGACAAAACAAGTTATCTCAAACAGTCCTTGAAATGGATTCTCAAGAACACACCCTGTCCTCCTTATAAGTCACTGTTTTTCTCTCTTTTATGCCAAACAACAAGTATTTGTCAAATGAAACAAACTCAATCTTATCACTGTCCTTGGGTAAAGTCTTGAAAGGTGAGTTTGTGGTATCTTGGTGAAAAAAGAAGAAGAAGGAACTTTTGTGTTTTGACAAAAACAAAACACCACTTCCCCAAACAATGTTCTTCTGCTGTTCACTATTCTTCACAAAGTAAAGCAAGACACCCTCCAATTAATTCAAAAGACCTTCACAGCATACTCTGTTTTTGGAACTATAGAGGCTGCACAATGTTCACTATTTCATCATACAGAGAGGACTTTAAAATGACAAAGCTTTCAAATTATGATCACTGTTTTCCCCTTGGAAATTCAAACAGAGTCTGCTCTTGTTTTAACACTGTTAGGACACTCTTCAAATTGATTTGAGACCTCTACAACTGCGTATGTCTGTCCAGTAGCTGTGGGCTAGTTTTGGCTTTTTAATAATCCTAGAAAAGCTTTCAACTTTGGTCTAACATACCTCCTTTTTCAGTCACTGTTTTATCCTCTGAATTTTTGACAAGTATGCTCCTTGTAGCAACTGTGGGTTATCATCGTGTTTGAAGGCAGCTAGGGCTCTCTAAAATTGATTAAACACACCCTTTCCTATCATAGTGTGGATGTTTGACACCCACAGTCAATAAGAACCTTTGATTTTTGACCAAAAAACCCCACCTTATTGTTTGGTCAATTTAGTGCGTCCTAAATTGCTAACATAAATTATCAACCAGGGATTCGTAAGCTGACGAAGTGTGGCGCACTATATGTGCAAGATAACCTATCTCTTACTTTTTGTCGTTTTTGGATTTTTATGAAATTCTAAAAGACAAGTATGGAGACAAATATTCAAGACAATGATGTCCTTCTAATGGTTTTCCAAACTTCAAAAGAATTTTAAAACACACAATGACAAAATTAATTCCTAAAAAGAAATGAAAATTGCATCACTATTCTAATCAAGCAAAGAGTGAACTATTGATCATGAAACTCATTATCCTTGCTGCTGTCTAAACACAAAAGAAACTGTACTCAAAGAAAAGATTTCAAGTAAAGTAAAACTAAAATCAAATTACATCAACTCATATTCTGACCCCTCACCATTAGTCTAGCTATGGCTTTCGGAGGTAATCATAAACAACTTGAGCAATTTGATATCTAATTTGCAGAAAAAGAAACTAATATCAAACTACACACTCATACTTCAATCCCTCACCATTAGTCCAGCTATGGCTTTCGAAGGTAACTGAAAATGACATGAGCAATTTAATATGTCTAACTTGCAGAAAAGTAAACTAATATCAAATTACACACTCATACTTCAATCCCTCACCATTAGTTCAGCTATGGCTTTCGGAGGTAACTGAAAATGACATGAGAAGTTTAATATATCTAACTTGCAGAAAAGTAAACTAATATCAAACTACACACTCATACTTCAATCCCTCACCATTAGTTCAGCTATGGCTTTCGGAGGTAACTGAAAATGACATGAGCAATTTAATATATCTAACTTGCAGAAAAGTAAACTAATATCAAACTACACACTCATACTTCAATCCCTCGCCATTAGTCCAGCTATGGCTTTCGGAGGTAACTGAAAATGACATGAGCAACTTAATATCTAAATCTAACTACTAAAGCAAATGTGCAAGACTGGAATAAACAAAGCAGTACTGGAATTAAACAAAAACTAAGAAAAGTAAATTAGCAGAAGGATAATATTGATTCCATGTCATTAGTCATTATAAAAAGATGTGCAAATTCCCGGGCTGCCATGAAAAATTATGCTAAAAGCTATGATTTTAGAAAGCAATCTAAGTAAGGAAATATGAAAAAACAGAATTGAAAGCAACTTATCTAGAAAAAATGTAAAAGCCTCCTTGGATAGTAGGGGCTCTCTGCTACCAATTTGGTGAAGTCCTTCAGCTCCTTAAAGTTGTAATCAAAATAGCATCAAAGAACTGAATTTCTCTATTAAAAAGAACTCACAAATCTACATCCCATTCCATCTTGAACTTAGTTACAAATCTACTTCCTCATTACCTATGATAGGAGAAAGCTTCTCCTATTTATACAAAATATGAGGAGTCATCTCATTAATGGGAGTCCATGAATTTCTCCCTCCATCTCTAGAGTTACAATCAAAATAAGAAATGATAAGACACTTGTCTTTCTAGAGTTTCAACACAACTAAGAGATGAGACACATATCCTCTTAGAGTTTCAATACAACAAGGAAGTGAGACACATATCCTCTTGATCCCATAATCTTCTCCAACCAAATTCGAATTTGGCCTTAGAGTGCCACATAAGGGTCTTCTAGAAGTCTCCTTTTGACCTACACATGTCACAAAACTCATAACACATACATAGATATATGAAACTATGTTAATTTTCTAGTTTCTAATCATAAATTCACTTAAAATACATAAAATAAATAACTTTGGAAAACAAGGATCCTAACCCATATATTTATGAAAATGGTTACTTGATGTGGGGTTTTAGGTCAAATGGCTATGAAATAAGAGCTAAATGGTTATGACATAATGGAAATATGTATGAATATGGAGAACACTTTTGAGACTCAACATACCCCCCAACTGAAGTTGTTGCATGTCCTCATGCAACTATTGCAATGATTTATTTGTCCATGAGTTGATCTTTTATGAGTTTTGACTCATATAGATTCATTCCAAACTTTGCTTCTTGATATTTTCCTTTTTGGCAAAGTATAATACATTTGATTGCAACAATTTTTTTTTTTTTTAGAAGCATTGGTTCTTGTGTAACAATGCTTTATTTTCTTTGTTGCATCAAAGTTCATGAAAACATTTAGAATCAATTACTACATCAATGAATTGATCATTTGCAAAGCATATAATCTTTTGGATCATGTTGCAACAATAGTTGGTTGGGAAGTATATGTGTATGGAAATGAAATGAAAATGTGTGATAGTGTATGACATGTGGATATGAAATGATGTCCCTTCCCCCCAACTAAAGATATGACAATGTGAAAAAGGGAGTGAGAAATTTTTCCAAAGTTACAATTTTAACATTCTAATGAATTACATGACTAAAAATTAGAAAAAAACATACCTTCACTTACCTTAAATGTGGATGAGTTTTGTATGTGTGGTGGCTGCAAAATTCTGATCATATTCTTCTTCAAGTGGCTGAACAAGAGGAGTCATGGATAAAGAGATAAGATGACTTTTTATTGCTTCTACTAAAACTTGCTGAATCTGCTCCAAAATGCTGAAAATAATAGTCTTCATGTCTTGAAAACTCATTGGCACAATCCCTAATATGTGAAAATATGTTCTGATGTCGAACATAGTAGGAAATTGTTGACTTAGTGGCCATTAATGGATGCCACTAGTCTAACACGAGAACTCTCACCATTGATGACAATGAGAGTCAAGATGCCCCAAACACATCTTGCTAGGTACAAATGATTTTGCTGATGTCGAGTCACCTAGAAGATCTGACGAACAAGGGACATTAATGTATTCCCATTGTTTGTCAGCATGAGAATTTTCCATTAAGGCATGCAAGCCTCAAGGTGTTTTTACAAAGAACTTAGACTCAAAGGACTATGGACTCAATAATTTGCATTGCAGCAGGGCTTATTTGGGGAATGAAAATGACAAGAAATGGAAGATGGAAATCGAAAGTAGAAATAGCAATGGGCAATAAGCATGTGAATGAGCCTCTTGCTTTTATTTGTGGGTTATGAATGGACAAAAAGAAATGGAAAGTGGATGTGAATGTAAATGGAAAACATGAAGTGAAATGAGGTGAATGGTTTATTATGAGGTATGGATGTGATGGAGACAATAGTATCTGAAAGTTTTTCAAGTGTTTGGATCTGATTTTGCATCAGCATATTTCCTTTGTTGCTGATCATCCTCTTATGAAACAAATTAGTCTCTTAGAGAGACACCATTCTCTTGTAGTTATTTGTCTTTCCTCCCAGAACCTGCAAAAAAAACTAATACTTCTTCTGCAATGGAATGTAAGATTATCAAAGGAGAGAGGTGATCAATCTCTCTAGTTATGATATTTACACACAAAACTAAGAATTTGTATTAATGAAACAAGTTCTCAAAGGAAAAATCAAAATAATTTATACCTGTTTTGGAATTAGTGCCTCAAGTTGAATGTTGCTTCTTTTCAGCAATTTATTTCATTATTTACCATTTCAAACTCTAATGATGGATTTCTCATTGTGTAGATCTTGTTGAGACCTTTCCAACGATACTTAAATTATGAAAATCTGATTTTGTATGAGAAAGTTAGGCTGATTTGAACAATGAGGTTTTTCAATTGCGGAATTGGAGAACAGTTGCGGAATTGGACTTTAGCTGCGGAATTGGAGAACAACTGCGGAATTGGAGAACAACTACGGAATTGGACTTTAGCTGCAGAATGTCGACGGTTTCTGTAGCTAAAAATCTTGAATAAAAAGTTAGCCATTCATCTTTCATCATCAGTCCAAAATTAATCAATACCTTCAGAAAATAACTTATTCATTTCATTGATTCAAAATTATTCATTTTTTTTTTTTTTTAAATAATCAAAACAAAATTGAAAAAGAGAATTGCAATTTTTTATTTTTTATTTTTTAAGTTTCAACAAATGATGCTAAATAAAGCAAACTCAGATACATTGACCAATCGTGACCTTGCAATGACCATAGAATAGTAAGTGAAGATCACATAAGATGAAAAATAATATATTGGTAAGCATTGAAGAACATAAAAGGGGCATGATCGCTATTTCAAAATAAAATCTTTCATCTCAAAGTTTAGCCATGTTTTCATCAGAATGACTTATATGAGCAAACTGAGTACGTAACAACCTTCTCATTACTTTATTTGAGGCTGTCCTTGGAAGAGAAGGAACAGAAGTAACGTAACTTACCTTGAACAAAGGATTCAATTTTTGTTGTAAAGCTAAGTTGAAAGCTAGTTTCATCTCTTCAAAATTTTATTTTTGTATCTGTTTGATCCTTGAGGACTATCACAATCAGTAACCGTTCAGGACCACCCCCCTCAATTGGAATTCCAATTGCAGCAGTTGCTATTACAGACACGTTCAATCTCAATTGAGCTTACCTTTATGCTACTAAGGTTCATTGTGTCATCTACACGACCATGTGCTCGATAATATCCTCCTGTAGTTCGCTCAATTCATTCCCATGCCCTCTTAGTGTCTTTCCATAGTGATGTGGCATCCCTTTGAAATAAACATCATAATGGTTGGCATTTAATAATGTCGTTGAAGCACCAAAAATTGCTGGGCAGATGATAAAGGAGATGTGAAATCCAACATTCAGAAAGTAGACGAAGTCAATTTGAACTCTTCGATATATCAAAATTGTGTGAAATGTGGATTGAATGCCACGATTGAATTTGATTTCATTTAAAATTCGTCTTCTTCAGATTATGGGTGAAATCAAGCAAAGTGCCGTTCAAACTCTCCACTGTGCAAACAAAAAACCGTTTTTCCTCACGCGGCAGGCAAAAATGGCCTTCAAAGAACCGAGAAATTCTCTCAGACCGCCATGAATTTCGTAAAACGATTTATGGGTTATTTAATTGACCACGTTGGCGAAAAAACCCATGTTTTATTTTTTCTAAATTCATCTCCGTTTGGCCAAATCGTGCTTTCAAAGTTTGACATTTTTCTTTGTTTTGCGTTTTTCTTTTTATGAATAATTTTTAACAAGATTCTTAATCCTTTTTGGATCGGAGTACTCAAGCTTGTCTTCAGTGTTTAAATGTAGAGTAATGCTCGTTCCTCTTGGAATCAATCTATCAGAACCAGCTTCCTTGCTATCCCTCAATGTTTTCAAAAAAAATTTAGCGGTTCCACTTTGAGCTATAGTTTCCAAGAAATCCACCAGTTCTTCTTTTGTCATCCCAATACCAGTATCGATCAAGGTAATTATTCCATTCTCCTCATGCAAAGATGTATCATCCTTGATGTTATTTGAAGACTCGGTATTTTTTACTTCTTGCCCATTCTCAATAGAAAATCCCGACATACTTTCACCAGTGCTGTCTACTTCTTGCTCTTTATGAATTTCAGAATCCTCTATTTTCTTTTCCTTTAGAATACCATCTGATTCCTCTTGTCTTGGGCGTGTTTCATGGGATTCAAAGCTTTGTTTCATTTCTTCGTTAACCTGCTCTTTTTCGTGACTGAGATTGGAACTAATAACATCTTCCTTGCTATGAGTGCTCTCCTCCTGCACTTTGTGTGATCTGGAGGATCAGAAAAATGATTGTTATGTAAAAAAAAAAATTTAATAATTCTTGAGTATGCTCTCCTCTTGCACTTTGTGTGATCTGGAGGATCAGAAAAATAATTGTTATGTGAAAAAGAAAAAAAAAAGACAAAATAAAACTTCATCATTTCAATTGATTCAACAATTTAAAAAAGAAGAAGTTGTTTTCATGAAAAACTTTGATTTCAATAAATTGTTTTTTTTAATGAATATATATGTGTATTTTTAAATTTTTGAAAATATAACATACATAATTTTATGAAACAAATCAATTAAAAAAAAAAAATGAAAAAAAAAATAAAATAAATTGTTTTGTTACTAAGATATATATGTATATTTTTAAATTTTTTGAAAATATATATATAATTTTAATAACAAATCATTTAAAAAAAAAAAAAAAAGGAAAAAAAAAAATTCAATAAATTGTTTTGTTTAGTAAATTACATATGTATATTTTTAATTTTTCAAAATCTAACATGTGTAATTTTATTAACCAAAAAAAAAAAAAAATCATTTTGCTTGGTAAAATATATGTGTATTTTTAATTTTTAAAAATATAACATATAGTTTTATTAACAAAAAAAAATTAAAAAAATAAATTTGAAAAACAAAAACAAAACAAATCAATAAACAAAGCCATAGGCCACTCCATGGATTTCATTTGCGTGCATATCAGCTGCGCTGCTTTGTACTGCATTCAGAAATTGGTCATTCAAGTGAATCTAGCACCCGTGCCCTTGCAGAAAGAAACTCTGAAAGAAAGACAGAAAAGTGAAAATTTAAAAAAAAAATATGACAAAAAAAATGAGTGCATTGTCACGTTTGCCTTTCACCCAAAGTGTTCTTCAGCAACCATTCTTCAAATGCAGATGTTAAAGAAACATATGAAAACACAGATGGCAGCCAAGAACTGGGAGCTGGTGGCACACTGAATGATAGGATGGATAGTGAGATTAGAGCAGAGCCTTATCATGATGTTATTGCATCGGATGTTTAAAGTAGTTTCCACATAACCTTTCTTCAAGAGAGGAACTTTCAACAGCGTCTAAATTTTCTAGATCTCAAAGTTCTCGCTTAGAGAAGAAGCCAGATGTTTCTTCTGGTTCAGCTCCACCACCTACATCCCCAGCTTCTGGAAATCAAACAAAGCTACTCCTAGGAGGTATTGCAGTTCTTGCTGTGATTGCTGTTCTTGTAAGTCTCCCCAGCATTAGAAGCAAAATAGAACAGGATCTCTACTCAATGAAACTGAGTAGAGTGATGCAAAAGGTTCTGAAGTTATTGGTAACGGTGACCTGAAACACTAATTTATGTTAGCAATTTAGGACACACTAAATTGACCAAACATTTTGGCGCCGTTTCCAGGGATTCGTAAGCTGACGAAGTGTGGCGCACTATATGTGCAAGATAACCTATCTCTTACTTTTTGTCGTTTTTAGATTTTTATGAATTTCTAAAAGACAAGTATGGAGACGAATATTCAAGACAATGATGTCCTTCTAATGGTTTTCCAAACTTCAAAAGAATTTTAAAACACACAATGACAAAATTAATTCCTAAAAGGAAATGAAAATTGCATCACTATTCTAATCAAGCAAACAATGAACTATTGATCATGAAACTCATTATCCTTGCTGCTGTCTAAACACAAAAGAAACTGTACTCAAAGAAAAGATTGCAAGTAAAGTAAAACTAAAATCAAATTACATCAACTCATATTCTGACCCCTCACCATTAGTCCAGCTATGGCTTTCGGAGGTAACCATAAACAACTTGAGCAATCTGATATCTAATTTGCAGAAAAAGAAACTAATATCAAACTACACACTCATACTTCAATCCCTCACCATCAGTCCAGCTGTGGCTTTCGGAGGTAATTGAAAATGACATGAGCAATTTAATATATCTAACTTGCAGAAAGTAAACTAATATCAAACTACACACTCATACTTCAATCCCTCACCATCAGTCCAGCTGTGGCTTTCGGAGGTAACTGAAAATGACATGAGCGATTTAATATATCTAACTTGCAGAAAGTAAACTAATATCAAACTACACACTCATACTTCAATCCCTCACCATCAGTCCAGCTGTGGCTTTCGGAGGTAACTGAAAATGACATGAGCAATTTAATATATCTAACTTGCAGAAAGTAAACTAATATCAAACTACACTCATACTTCAATCCCTCACCATCAGTCCAGCTGTGGCTTTCGGAGGTAACTGAAAATGACATGAGCAATTTAATATATCTAAATCTAACTACTAAAGCAAATGTGCAAGACTGAAATAAACAAAGCAGTACTGGAATTAAACAAAAACTAAGAAAAATAAATTAGCAGCAGAACAATATTGATTCCATGTCATTAGTCAAAAGATATGCAAATGCTCGGGCTGCCATGAAAAATTATGCTAAAAGCTATGATTTCAGAAAGCAATCTAAGTAAGAAAATATGACAAAACAGAATTGAAAGCAACTTATCTAGAAAACATGTAAAAGCCTCCTTGGATAGCAGGGGCCCTCTGCTACCAATTTGGTGAAGTCCTTTAGCTCCTTAAAGTTGTAATCAAAACAACATCAAAGAACTGAATTTCTCTATTAAAAAGAACTCACAAATCTACATCCCATTCCATCTTGAACTTTGTTACAAAAGATTTCTCTACTACTTTTTCATTACTTCCTCATTACCTATGATAGGAGAAAGCTTCTCCTATTTATACAAAATATGAGGAGTCATCTCATTAATGGGAGTCCATGAATTTCTCCCTCCATCTCTAGAGTTACAATCAAAATAGGAAATGATAAGACACTTGTCTTTCTAGAGTTTCAACACAACTTGAGGAATGAGACACATATCCTCTTAGAGTTTCAATACAACAAGGAAGTGAGACACATATCCTCTTGATCCCATAATCTTCTCCAACCAAATTCGAATTTGGCTTTAGAGTGCCACATAAGGGTTTTCTAGAAGTCTCCTTTTGACCTACACATGTCACAAAACTCATAACACATATATAGATATATGAAACTATGTTAATTTTCTAGTTTCTAATCATAAATTCACTTAAAATACATAAAATAAATAACTTTGGAAAACAATGATCCTAACCCATATATTTATGAAAATGGTTACTTGATGTAGGGTTTTAGGTCAAATGGCTATGAAATAAGAGCTAAATGGTTATGACATAATGGAAATATGTATGAATATGGAGAACACTTTTGAGACTCAACACTTATAATCACTATTTCTTCCTTGGAGAAAAAGTCAACAATACCTCTTTGGAATTTCAAATGTACCAAGGGGCAATGAAAAATACCTTGAAGATGGCTTCAGACCTTGTTTGATTGATTGGAGCAGCTCCATAGAGTTTTTTTGAAGGTGTTGGGTGAGCGGCACGTTCACAAAGAAGAGCGCCGCGCAATGGAAAGGCAGTCAGGTCGGTTGTTCGGGCAGTTGGTGAACACGGTACATGCGCGCCACGTGATCGTTATAACCCTTTGTATTTCCTCTCCCAAGCACGGCGCGCACTTTTACAGGCGCGCCGTGCAAGTTTCAAGGCCTCAAACTCTGAAAACAAATATTGAAATTGCTTGCTTCTTCGGTGAAAGAACTGAGGGAGCGTTTGTTTGTGGTTTGAAACTTGCAAATGAGACTTTGCAAAGGTAAACTTATGCCTTTAAAAGATGAAAAAGCCGAAAAACCTTTGTGTTTGTTTCATAAGGGTTTGAATGCCTTTTGAGAAGCTTTTTGTTATATAAACTCAACATGCTATTTTTTATCCTTTTATCACCTTTTTAGACGTCATGAAGCCCTCTTCTCGACCAAGTTTATGACAAAATGCTGTGGATGCTATTTTGAAAGTCTTCATAGATATGACCCTTCCTAATGCGAAGAAGTCATCTCAAGGCTAAATTGTTTTTCACTGTCTCTCTATCTCTGTCCTTTAAAGAAAAAATTTCACAAAGTCATCAACCCTGTCGCTGTTTGCCTATATCTATTCCTTAAAAGAAAACTTGCTCAAAACCATATCAATGATTTGTGAGGCATCTTTCGCCATATATTGAAAGGAGATAAATCACCACTCTAAAACTTACTTTGACAATTTCTACACTCCTGGTGTTTTGATGATAATCATGCCCACTGTGAAGTTGATCAACTGTCAGGTGCTCTTTAAGATTTTCTTTTGACTATGGGTAAAGAACCTCATTTGTACTCCCCATATTTTACCTATATCTGTTTATCAAGGAAAAAAGGCCTTTAGAGACCCTTGGGATTCATATGCAACATCAAGGTTTTTTTTCTTTTTTAACATGTCCATAAAGAGGCCTTTGACTGTGATAGTGATATGGCTTGATTCTTTGAATATTGTCTTGAATTTGAATCATGGTGTCATATCCATTTCTTCACATTGCTGAGCCTGTCCAAGCTTTGTTCACTTTAGCTTCAGATTTCTTTTGAAGGAGATCTCTGATAGAAGAAAAACCAAACCTCTTTGATTATCATAGTACCACTGCTTGGCCATCTTCTTAACAAAATTTCTCCATTCATAATCATCCAATTGTTTCCCACTGCCCTTAAACTCTACCTTTCAATCAGTGAAACCATATAATCAATATTTGAAACACCACTGCTATGTTAGTGGTTTCATCTATTGGAGAACAAGGTGTAAAAAAAGTTTTTAAGGCTATTTGCAGCATTGTTAGCCTTGTGCCCTTAAATGAGGCTACACCTCTGTTCCCGACCCTTTGCTTATTAAATGAAGGAGGTATTAACCAATGACCTAACCATCTGCTCATATTTGGAGGAGGTTTTACACAGTTATCCAACCCTCTGCTCATGTTTGGAGGAGGTTTTACACAGTGATGCTATTTCATCCCTTTGTCAAACTATGTCATCTTTCCTTGTAGTGCCTATTCACAGTTAAGTAAATAAAAGTGACAAATTGACAATATGCCATGAGGGGAAATTCTTTGAGATATGTAATCCTTTTTGGCTGTGTTTGCAGGAGTTCATTGAATTACCTTTCTGACTGGTACTTGCATCCCAGGCTCAAAACCACATGAGAAGCAACTGTCTTCTCATGTTAAGTTTAATAATGTCTTTTGGAACATTGGTACACTTCTGCTTTTGAAAGAAACATTGAAAAACTATAAATCCACCTAATATCAGTTTGACTTGTGGCATATGCACTGCTGAAACATCAAGGCTTGTTAGTGGCGCAACTTAAGGGTGTATGAAGATGTATTTGCAGAATAGGAAGGTCATCTATGACTGGTTGGTTTTTAGACAGAGGTTCTTTTGGATTAGGATAGTTTTCCCAGGGAATATCGCCTAAAGCGCCACTACCTAACTTAGGGGAGACTTTTGACAGATTTGGAGTATTCTCTTTGGAGCTGATGGACAAGTTTGTATGACTGAGACTAGATAGGGCTTGACAATTAGGTTTTATCTCATCATGGGCTGATTTTAAAAGGTAGGAGGGAAAAAATGTTTATGGGTGTTTTCTAGCTGGAAAATTTGACAAATTTGAGATTAGTTGCTAGAAAACTTGGCTTTATCAACTAGTCATCATCAACATGTGAAAAATACTGATGACTAACACCTAGTACAACTATAGCTTATCGACGAAAGTCGACGACAGTCACTGCAACACAATGAGGCCCATAAGAAAAGGGTAAAAGCATCATTCGACTGCCACTTCACCCCTTGCTCATTCACCGAGGGAGAATTAGTCCTCCGCTATGACGTTGCAAAAGAAGTCTTAGGGCCAGGAAAGATCGAAACATTGTGGAAAGGACCCTACATCATCAAACATTGCGTCCGACAGGGGGCATACATCTTGACAAAACCAGACAGGACATGCCTCGACAACCCCGTCAACGGCCTTTACCTCAAGAAGTTTCACCCATAAGGTCCCCTTCCCTAGAGTGAAAGTACAGAAAACCCAACCAATAAAAATTTTCGACCAAAATACTTATTAAACATGCTCAAAGTGCCACCATGGATCACCAACCTGAACCCTATTTCGGATTTGCTGATGGAGCATTAAGATGGTCTCTAAGTTTAGCTGCAGCTGCCTGGGTCATCTACCACCCTGATCGATCACCACTCTATTCAAATGGTGTGTGCATTGGTTTAGAAACAAAAAATCATGCAGAATATGACACCTTCATCAGACTTATTTGCGATGCCCTCCATCAGGGCATATGCCAAATGCATATCTACCTCGATTCCCAGTTAGTAGTATCATAGTTAAACCAAACATTTGAGACAAGAGATACACATCTATTTAGAAAATATTTGTGTGCCAAAACATTAAGCAGACAATTTTACTATATCAAATTTACACATATACCAAGGAGTCAAAACCAAAAAGCTGATCGCATAGCTAACAATATCCTAAACTGGAATGTATCTCGAATAAACCATCATACATAGAAAACCAAAAACATAGATATCCATCAACATAACATCATACATAAACTGAAATAAGTGACACGCCATGTAGAGCTGAAAAAATATCTCTCATATATATATATATATATATATATATATCACAATGTATATGTATGAGTAAAAAAATAGTGTCATTGGCCCAACGACTAGCCTAAAGATACAAAATTCGTCAAAATAAGGGAAGAATCCTCACAATGGGTGCTTTCCCTATGTACAAGTATACTCTAGGGGGGTCCCCCCTCAGGTGGGGCACCTGGACCCACCACCACTGTCGGTACCACCACTGGAGCTGCCGTCGCAACCGTGATCGCCACCCGACGTAGAACGGGTTGATAGTCCCTCTTGCGTGCCATCACTGTCTCCAACCAGACCTCCTAGAAGTCATCCATGAAACCCTGAGCAGGCATCACCTGGGTCAAGCGATCTACTCGACCTCGCAAATTCTCAAGAACCAACACCTGAGCTATTAGTTCCACAATATGAGCATCAACCGTATCTGTGTGAGCCTCTTCCACATCGGCACGAGCTCACTCAGATGCAATCTCCCAAACAACCACGCTGCTACACTCCCCTAAAGGGCCAGCACCACCACCAAGTCCACCAACACCGTCACTTGGTCCACCTGTAGCACCTCTTCCCTGACCACCCCTAGGTCGCTGTAGAGGATCTTGGCCCACCAACCGAGCCACAGGGCGACCCACCTCACCAACATCTGCACGAGTAACCAAAATGATGTTAGTGTCACAAGAAAAACAAATAAGTACATATATACTCAAATAAATGCAGAAAACATACAAAACATACATGCTAGCCCCCAAACATAACCAAAAGGGAGACCCATGTCTAGGTCCCCCTAGAAGTCCATCCCTGCATAAGGGAATGGCAAGAACGTATGTGGGTTGGCCTCAAACCAAGCCTTTGTCATGGCGTTCTAATAATGCCCCACCATGCCCCCACTACCTCGCGGCATCACCAGAGCCCACCTCCTCATCCGAGGCTCCCGTGACCCCCCAGGAGGCACCGCCACCACCGGTCTCAGCAGCACTACCCTCTCATACATAATGTTCCACAAGATACTGGCATACACAAATGAATTAGATCCATGCTGGACCTTGTTCAGTTGTGACACCATCCCGTCAAAACAAAAGTGGGCAAAGTCGAAAAAGTGCCCGGACCTCAACCAGCACAGAACTCCAACCTGCGGGCCTGATGCTCAATGCAGAGCAACTGACCCTGCCAGTCACACAATCATTAACAGAGCACATCGCTCTGCCAGATCCTGATGTATCCCTTTGTAAGAGGAACCCCACCACAGTGACGTCTCCGAAATTTCTCCAAGTCCACTCTCCCGGCAAGGAGTGGATATCTCAGTGCCTCACCCTGAGGCAGTAACCGGGTCACAAAGTAAACATCCGTCTTAGGACGGATGGCCAGATGTGTCCCCCATAATACGAACATGTTGTGCCTCCTGCGCCAATGACGAATCACGTAACGTAGCAGTCGGTTCTGCGACCGAAGAAGCTCGTTCTCCGTGAACTTCAGGAGTCCTCATAGCGCCAGCTAATGGCACGCCCCAGCATCAACAGCTAGCTCGGTATAGAGTTCGGGCCAATCTTGCTCCCTCCACAGTAACCTGTCATCAAAATAGGTACCCATCAATACAGAAAAACACAAAAATAGGCAGAAAACCAAAATATTTTTTGCGTGCACTTGTATTTTGCACAGGTGCGCTTAAGGCACTCTAAAAAAGGGGAAAAGAGTGCATTGGAGTGCTTATCCCCCAAAATATGCACGAATATGGTGCACCTTTGCCCTGATCGCCCACGCAATCTAGGGAAAAGTCACCCAGAATTCGTACAAACCCAGTCTGTACGGAACCCGGCACCATCAAACTGTAAAAATTAAAGTGTAGGACGTCATGAAGGTTACCTGGGCATACTATCGCTAATCATTGGTGCTCAAGATGACTGCAATGGAAAGAAATACTACACAGAAGCCTCCGATCTCTCAAAAACTTAGCAAGTACAAATGAGTTGAATTAGGGCCATATTCACCTATTTATTGCGCTTTTCAAAAATTTCAGAGGACCATAATGAGAGATCAGAAGGTCCATTCTTCGGACCGTAAGTTGCACCACAATAAACATTCCATGATGAACAGAGGTGATGCCACACACTCACACTCCCAAAAAATTAAATTTTCAGCGCCGACAGGTATGCCCTCTCTCATCTTCTTTTTTAAAGCTCATGACTTTCAATAATATTTGATAAAGAATATTCTTTCACTTGAGGTAGTTTTTTTTGCAGGAAAAGATCGCAAACCATCAATAATGCCATCTACTGAAAGTTCTAGAGCAGGTATCATTCTATCCCCACATGATAGAGTCCTAGTCAACTCTAAATATCCTGACATTATTTCTCCATTAGAAATCAACCATAGGGTCCTCACATATGACAGTGTTTATCATCACCTCACCCTACACATGATAAACATCCTCGTTGGTCGATAGAGCCTCCCCCCCATGGTGCTCTTCACCCACAATAGACCATATATCACAACATAAGTGACGCCATGACGATACCACTTTAGTCCAGGAAGCACCTCATGCCCATCCATTCACCATGCATAAGGTCAAGTTTTTTCATACAAACTAAACCCCCCTTCTCGAACGACCAAGTTGTACAAGCAGATCAAAAGCGCACCACCATGCCTTCCATTTGGCCCACCATATCTCTACTAGCATAATCCCATTTGCGATACTTTTTCATTCACTTCATCAACCCCACACATGAAACCAAAATTGAGACCCCCACCCCCACAAAAACACCTTCCTCACAAAATCAGTGAACGGACACTTTCATGTTTTGGGGTACCCGTCTCTATGTTTTGTACAAACCAAACCCCATTATTTTATTCTTTTGGTAAGTGTACAAAGACCGCAAACGGTGCACTTCATCCCTTCACCCTCTCATTTCATATTTTCTCCTATGGTAGCAGTCCCTGAACACCCTTGGTTGGAGTATCACACCCCCATGCACAAGCCATCATGACATTCATAGCTAGTTTATACCCACCCTGGAAGTCCTACCGACTCCAGGGATTTCCCCATCAGAAATAACTATGAATTTCGCCAAGCTGCTCAGTATACTCCAACCTTGGACCATTGAATCCCCATCATAATTTTTCAACCATTTCTCGCCAACATGCCTATGTTAGACCCATCACATCCAAGTCCCTGACCCCTTATATTGGTGACTCGTCATTCGGTTGAGGCTTCCTTTTTGTCGACTTCAACACCTATTTTCCAAAAAGGAAGCGGTACCTTGGATCACCCCTCTCCATAAAAGGGGCATCCTCGAGTGGCACTGTGGGAGACATCATTTTCCACAGATGTCATCGATCCTCCTAACATTTTACTATGAAAAAAAATTTCATGTCAAGATGGTATCGTACCTTACAACCATTGCACTTTGATCAAATTTGTCGAAGACCAGTGCCTCCATAAGTGTCTCTGTCAACAATGCTTAAATGGGAAGATCCCAACCAACACCTATGCGTACAATGTGCAACTATATGCCATACAGAGTTTATGCATATGGGTACCACATTCCACCTATTGTCAAAGAATAAACGCCCCTGAGGGCATCAACAGTCGTCGTCAACAACTGCCAACATCACTACCATAGTAGTGACACAGACAGAACATACATCTGTCAATTTTGTTTAACTAGCCACAACATTACGAGCATGGGACATGCCTGCCTCGTAGAAAATTTTTATATGTATTGTAAATTTTATTTGCTTACAGGGATCCCTTAGGCCATAGTCATTCTTGGAAATGGTGCAGGGTGTTTTCAATTCCAAGCTTGATGCAGGTGTCTCTCTCTCTACGCACGATACATAAAAGAAACTATAATGTATTTCAGCTATACAGTTCTTCCTAGACTTCACACATTAGGGGGAAATTGTTAACACCGGAAAATCGTACAATAGAAGACAACATTAATTAATGTCAGGCAAAAGGATTTACAGGGATAGAAGACATTATAGAATCTATAAAGTATTTAAAAATCTCTAAGGTTTGAGGAAAATTAAATTTGAACTAGTCCTAAATGATATTTGCGTGCATAATCCTTCGTGAAGAGCGCCTTCTGCGTGCCTTTTTGCCTGATATGCGCACATTCCTGAGAGTGGAGAAATGTCACTATCTGGGATCACACAAAGCGAAGGACAAGTGATGCCTTACTTGAAGCCACCTAAGGACAACCACCAATGCCTCCTTAGACACTATGAGAGCACACAATGGAATATTTGGAGCACACAAAGGAATCATACCCCTCTCTTGGGTCACCATCCTCCATGTACCAAGGCAAGGAAGGGAGGATTTGAAATCTCCTATATAAGGCCACCATGAGATGAATAATGGGTGAACACATTGTTATGCTGGCCAGAATTTCCCAAGCAATACCAATAGTGCGTGAGCCAGAGCTGAAGATAAAGGGGACTCAATTGTTGGCCATCCAACAAGTTCAGTACAACACAGTAGAGAGAGAGGGAGACTACACCGAGGCAAGCTTGGGATAAAAAAATCATTGCATCGAGACCTAGAACCATTGTCTAGGGGCCGCTTGGAAAGAGGGTAAAGTTTCACTCTTATTACTACCAACGCTGAATAAGAGGGGCCTAGAGCCACCATTTGCATTATTGTTGTCGCTTGACTCTTTTCAGAGCTTCTGTTTATTTGTTTTAGTTTTAGTTTAGTTTTAGTTAATACATGCATGTTTTTTTCTCTACCTAGTATGCTTATTGATTCTAGCTTGTTCCACTAACTTGCTTGAATCCATTTCTTTTTCTGCTTGTTACCAATAACTTAACGGGGTAAACCACACTCCTTAAGTTGGTGTGATTTTGTACATACGTGCACCAAACACACTACAACAATGATCTCAGGCATGACCTTGTACCTTTGAAATAACCCTAACTGACTCAAATGACATTCACCCTATCTCCTCTAATCATGAATTGACACCTTTCACCGGATTTGACAAGATAGATAGAAAAACTATTTTTTGTAGCGTGGCTAGTTCATTTTCTGACAGTTTCGCTACAAAACTATTAGGCAGTTTTGTAGCGAAAACTGCTATTTTACAGCGTAAAACGCTTTGAAAAGAGGAAAAACTGGCTAAAGTTTCCTTTTTTGAATTTGAACACTTGGAAAATGAAATCTGACACCTAATGATGATTGATGAGACATGATGTAACCTATATGGAGGTGGGTTTTGAACCTTAGGATAGGTTAAAGATGAAAAATTTAAAATTTCCTATACCAACTTGTGAAAAATGAACTCTATGACCATGTCAAATAATGTTTCACTTTTTCTGAGTGATAACAGTCTCCATCTCCTCCATTCCCCTTTGGATGTTTCTCTCCATTTCCTCCATTTCCATTTGGAGGATTTGAGCTCTCAGCTTGTAGTGTTGAGTTCCTTTCCTCATAAAGAACTTTCACCATCTTAATCATGTCAAAGAATGCTTTTCTAAAAGCATTCTCATCCTCAGTCATATTTTCAGGCCATCTTTCATGTATGATAACTAGTGAGGCCTTTGATGACACTTGAGGTGAAACTTGTGGTGAAGATTGTGGCAGATGTGCTCTCCTTGAACTAGCTTGAGGACTTGCTACCACAATATTTCCTTCTCCTCTTTTTAGATTCAACATTGTAAGCATCATAAAACACTTGCAACATAATTAACCCTCAATATAGCCAAAGAACCTAAGCTCTCATACCAAACTGATCCATATGTGAAAGCTTGAAGGTTTTCTTAAATTTGCAAGAGAAAAATTTATGTCTTTTATGCAATTAGATAAGTTGCAATAACACATAAATTAAGTGTTTAAACTCATTTTTTTAGCTTAAAATAGATACAATAATTCCATAAACAAAAACACAAGACAACAAAATGATGAAGGAGTTCACCCCTCCTAGGCTACATCTACTGGTTCAACTTCCAATGTTGGGCCTCTTTCATTATTTTCTCAAATATGTGTTTACATGGATTTTCGGTGCTTAGAATGCAAAAATATTATCTCCAGTGGCTCGCAAACAGTCAAAAACCCCTAGGTGGGCTCTTTCTGCACTCAATTTGGTAAAAAAATGATTGAGTTATGCTATGGTGTAATTTTTCTGCTAACTATCCTACAATCCAATTCCACCTGCAATGCATCCTACAATTTCCACCATTTGCGACATCATGGAGCAACAAATGTTTCCTGCACTGACAAGATTCGTGTCAGTTCAGGTGCAAATTTTAGCCTCTTTTAATTGCACGGTTACCCCCATGAACTGACAGATCGGGGCAATGTGGCGAGTTGGGTGCCGTAGGATGTGGGCGGTTTGAACTAATGCACTAAATTCTGACCCAAGCATGAACTGTGGTTGGTGCTGTGGTTAGGTTGTGTTAAATATGGGTTTGGGTTTGAATTTGTGCACCATATCATAACTCTGACCCCGAATCTCTTGGTTGAACTGTGGTTGAGTTGTACCACCGATGGTTATGTTCCAAACCCTGTGCCAAATTTTTTAAACCATAACCAATGCTCCATTACCATGGTAATAAATGATGGTTCTACCGTGGGTTTGAACTTTGTAATGGACTATGGTAATTTTTTTTCAACCATGGCTTAGAGCTGGGGTTAACCCCATGTCCTCGGCGCCTCGACCTGCGGTCTCATGGGTTGGGGTGGACCGGGGGCTCAAGGTTAACCCCGACCCCAACCCTTAACATGCTAACCAATAAATTTTAAATACTACTGGTCTTCTATAGAGGTTAAATCATGCCAATTGCACAGTGGTAATGCGTCTTGTTGCTCCACTGCAGGTCCTATGTTCGATTAGCTTAGAGGTCAGTTCGATCGATAATTTTTTTTTAATACACAGTCAGCAGGGCAAGTGGTAGCCATCCATTGGCCCACGTGGCCCTCCACCATTAGAACAACTCAATGAACCAATAACCAATCACAATGCACCAAAATTTGACCAATTACAATGAGACACTTGGTGAAGAAACATTGGCCAAAGATACACAATTAGCCTGTCAAGTAAACTGCCTAGTCTGCGTACAGAATGTTGATTGGTCGTACTTGCAACCCAACTATAATTTTTTTTTAGATGTATAGGAAAACAGTTAGAATGCGATATCAGGAGCATACGATATCTGTTTTGAGCAATTCGAGTTGTGTTTTATTCAGGGCGATGAGATATTCGTTTTGGCACCGATTCAAGCACTTTTAAACACTTTGAATTTTTAGCATTTTACTGATCCATTGGATCAAGAAAGCAAGGATTCTAAAAACTGATGTGGATGACTAGAAAAATATAGTGCTCGATCCTAGGCACTCCTTGGGCAAAGCATATCAGTTCAAACAAACACTTCACTTGTTTTTGTTGATGAAGAGCCTCCTAGCCAAATCCTTAGACAAGATTCCATTTGGTGTGGCCATGGCTACTCATGGTTTTCTAGATCATAGCAAGGAATTTCAGGAAATCCAGTTTCAACTTCAGAAGCAGAATGGGCGCCTCAACCATATTAAGTAGAACATCCCATGTATCCCTAAAACTAACCACCTTGACTCTAGTGCAAAGGACCCTGCTCCTGTCTAGTCTGCGGATGATGATTAACTTGGTGTCAGTCCCTCTGTTTTACCTTTTATTGTATGCAACAGTCTTATAATTTTCAATATGTTTATAATTATGTTTACAATTACTTAGATTCTAGGCAGTACAAGGACAATTAGAATTACTTGGAAAGGATGATTAGACTTATCACATTTTGTTTTTGGATGGATTATCATACCGTTAGGTGGCCAACATATCTAGTTTTGCTCTAGGAAAGTTGAGGCCACCTAACCATTTGGATATGAATGTAACTTTCCTTTTTTGAAGTTAACGAAAAATAAAGGTCCTAACAATCTTACAAAAATAAAAAAAAGACTAATTTACCTCTAGAATCTTATGGAAGGTTCCTAAGATTATTTTAGTCATTGATTGGATCAAATTTACTTCTAATCGCGGCCATTCATTTGTGAATGCAATATTGTAAAGGGAACCGATGGAAAAATTTGGAGACACATTGAGTGGGGGATTTTTTCAGAGACACCAAGGAGGGTTTTAGTAGTAGTGATTGAGAAGAAAAATGTCAAATTTTATTCTTCACAGAGGTTTCTAGTTTCTGAGTGACATAAAAAGGCCAAATTTTTTAGTTCGAGTTTTCTAGTTTAACAATGTGAATTTCCAAATCAAATTCCTATAGGTAGTGCAAATTTCTGGGATGGAAAAATTGAGTTTCCAGTGGAAGTACGAATTTCTAGGAAGGGTAGTGCGAATTTCCAAAGGCTGCCAAATTGTTAATAGGAATTTCTAGAGGCTTCCAATGTGAGTTCCAGAGTGTATTGCGAATTTCAAGAAAGGGCCGAGTTCATATGGAGAGGGAGACAATGAAATTTCTCAGTTCGATTTGGTGAGAAGTGTTAGGGTCCTATAATAATAGGGATCATAATTTTGAATTGGTTATTTTAAGTCTTGTAATATTGTACATACCTTTGCATTTATGCAAATGTTTTCCATATTAAAAAATGAAAAGAGGGTATGTCCTAAAAGAATAATCAAAGGACCAAAAGAATAAATATAAAAAATAAATAAAATATGAACCCCATAAAAAGAAGAAAAAATAATTTCTGAAAGTGTTGCACATTCAAATGCCACTACTCTTAGTTTACTTTACTTTTGCAAAATAAATTGTGTGCAGATTGTTCAAAATGCCACAATTCATGATGATCATGCAATCTAATATTGATCATTAATGCCTTTAAACTTTATGTTATGGTAGTTAGTGAATAAAGATTTTACCAAACCATTTAATCTTGGCAGATCAGTAGTTAGGTAGAGAATAAAAATGAGCTCATAAGTTTAATTTGAGCCATTCGAAGATATAAGGTTAGAATTAAGTTAGTTTTCTTATCAAAATAAAATAAAAGGGTCAGCAAGCTCAAATGCACCCAATAAAGGAAAGGAAAAAATGTTAGCAAGAATAAAAGGGTAGGTAGAATACTATTCAAAAGTTATAGAAGCATCATTTTGCTTATCCCTTATCAAAAATATATTTCTAACCCTTTCCCCTTGCTAAAAACCCTTTTCCCCTTTGAAAATCCCTTCCCCTTGCTAAAAACCCTTTTCCCTTTTCATTCCCCCTTATCCTAACCCTTCCCCCTTGATAAAAATCCCTTTCCCCTTTGAAAATCCCTTTCCCTTCACTAAAATTTATGTTTCCATAAAAAGGCAAAAAACCCACTTTTCAATAGTTTAAAGCGCAAAATATTAATCGGGCCCACTTTTGATTTAAACTCCCCCACTTAATATATTTCATGACCCCTCTTTTGGTTTAGACCTTTCACATAACATTTTCCCCGACCCACTATCATTTTAACCCTCCATATATCTCTTTCCCGACCCCACCTCATTTGAAAGATTCATAAACCTTGTCAACTGTTCGATTATCACCAATCACATTTGACGGCCCAGATTCATTTCGCACTCCTCGACGTCCGAATTTTAAAACCAAGAGGGGGGGGGGTGCGAAATGGGTTGTTTTATCCACCCGCTCCCCTGCCACGTGATGCCTCCTCGTTTTATCACACCCCCTCATACCAAACCACCAAACCACTTCCAAACCATGCGATAAACCACCCAAGTTTCAAAAATAAATAAAACCCCGCTATTCTGTTACTTCCCTATCTATGTTGAACTTGCAGAAAACACTGAAGGCCACTCACCTCCCTGCAAACCATTTTTTTTCATTACATGTAATTTTATTTTTTCCATGCTGGTGATTAATGAAACTAGGAGACGAAGAAGCAACTTAATACTAGTTCCATCCTGCTTACTCCAGACCCACATGATATGAATTAAAAATAGAGAATGAGTTGTCATTAACAGAGCCTTTAGCCCAAGAAAAACAAATTCAAACTCTAGAATACTGCTTTTACCTCCAGCATGAGGTAAATCACCTTTTTGTAAATAAGCCTATGTTTGCCAAATATTCAGAGGCAGATGAAATTTACCATAAGATGATGAAAATAAAGATCCTAGATGAAGAAACATGGGAGAAATGGTGTGATTTACTATGAAGGGTGAAATAAATATAAAAGGTGAAAGAACGTACAGATGAATGAAAAAGGCAGATGAAAGAAATAAATAGGTAACAACAATCAAATAATCAAGGCTAGATATTAGTTAGTTGAAAGGTGTCACTATATTTTTGCATAAATATATTTTATTTTCCTAGAATAAATCCTAGTTAATTGACATAATATTTTTTGTAAAGTTTTGCATAAAGACTTCATCATTCGAAGAATGAAGTGTGGATTTCTGAACATTTCCATAGCTGACTTATCTCTTGCCTAAGGGTTATTGTACCAACTTCCAGTTGATAGATAGAACAAGTTATAAAGAAACTTATTTACAGGATTCATGTGTTGAGCTATCTCAGTGAATTATAAATTTCAATTGTTCATGTTCTCTTTCTAAGTATTCCATAAACTTATATGTGTTCTAAATTTGAATGTTATAATAGGAGTTTTACTGCAGAATTTGCTTAAACATTACACTCTGCTTTTAAATGTTATACATTTCTATGTTTTCTTTTGATATCCACTTTAGAGAATTCTTAGTTTCCCTCTGATCCGGATTGACTTTCTTCACCCTTCTTCATTATCTGGTTTAAGGAATTCTTAATTTCTCCTTGATCCCGATTGAAAAATCACTTCACCATTCAGCCTTGAGATTTGATATTGCTCACCTATCTTGCCCTGTAACACTTTCTTTATAATTTGATTTTGTTCTGTTTTCAAAGTATATTGACTCCATAGCCCAATGGAAAATGGAAAAGCACCTATTCATCTAAATCACTAATTCCACCAACCAATAAAAATCAATCCAAATTAAGCATACATAACTAGCCTAAAATCAATTAAAGAAACACAGTTAAATCATATAGAGAGAGCCTCTCCGAGTTTAGGAAGGTTAGATCCTAAGCTCCAAAAGTGGTTTGTAGTTACCTCTGATATTTCTTTTAACACAAGAAAAACCTTTGGAAATTTCAAAGTGATAACATATTGACGACCATACTGGGGAAAATCAGTCCCTAGTTAAAATAAATCTTAAAGTAAACAATTTTCCTCATTTTTCACATTAAGGTTTTAAAATATTGTTTGAATTTATCATTATAAGTTAAAATTATGGCTTCTAAAAGAACATATTATACAAGGGCTCATCCTGATCCACAACCTGCTACAATTGTTGATGATCCTGATAGAATTTTAAGAAAACCTAAAACAATAGAGAGTCAAGGAAGTAGTAGTGAGTTAATTAAATAAAATTCAATTCCTAAGGAGTTATCAAGCATACATGATATTCAATTTGATTTATCATTTGAGCATTATTTATTTCGTACCAAACTTGAAAACTCAGTCCATGATATTGTAATAGACCCCAATTTTATTCAATTTATACTATACAACTTGATTTAGATCAACAGGTTCTAGACACTTTTAACAAACTTGATGTTTTAACCTTAAATTGATAAAAGATATAGACGAAACCTATTTTCAACGGTCAGTTGAAGTAGCTGCCCTAACCGCTACTACCCCTAAGCTCTCTACAGTATCTTCAGAAACTGTAAATACAAATTCATTCAGTTCCACCTCACCTATAATATCCACCACAGTTCATTCCACAAAACCATTCATACCTAAATTCCTCTCCAACCTAACATTTCAAGTTCATCTTCAAGCACCACTAATTTACCTGCCAGTTAGCTAAAGTCTTAGCCATGGTAGCCAGATTTTCCCCTTTGGCTGTACATGCCCCTTTACATGCCATGCCACAAGATTATCAAAGTAAAATTTTTCAGTTCGATATTACTGGTCAGTATATTGCTCAACAACATGTAGATAAAATGAAAAATTATTTTGAGTTACATGAAGTTGATGAGGCTGATGTACAAATGAGATTATTTACACAAACACTAGCAAGAGATGTTAAAAAATGGTTTAAATATTTACCGGCTAACCATATAGCTGATTTAGCTGCTTTCCACCAATTGTTTATAAATAGATGGGAAAGAAATAAAAACCCTCTCCAGATATTATTAGAATATGAGAACATTAGGAGATCTCCTAATGAATTTGTTCAAGATTGCTGTATTAGGTTTAACAACATTTACAATGAAATTCTAGTAAATATAAAACCTCCACCAGACTTGGCCTTGATTAAATTTCCAGATTTTTTTGATGCTGACATGTCTTATCAATTAAGAGAAAGAATCCCTGCAAGTTTAGAATAGATGCAAAGTGATGTAGTTAGTGTAGAAGCTAACTTACTAGCTAAAAGAGAAAGGATGAGGAATGAGAGGAGAGTGACCATTAAGGAAGAACCATCCACTTCAGATATTAAGATAGATAGTTTAGCCAAAAATGTAGAAAGGCTAATGGATAGAATAGAGAACATGGAAAGAAAACCTCAGTGGGAAAATCAACAAGGTCCCCAAATTAGAAACCCCAACTTTAGGAAAAATTTTAATACTGGAAAATCAAGAGAAGTTGTACCCGATCAACAGATTAGACCACCTTTCCAAGAAAATTATGCTGAAAGTTCACAAAATCATGAAGAAGACCAGCAAACACAAATAAACCTGATGGGAGTAAACAATAAAGATGGAATTTTTCTTACCCGGGAAGAACAAGAATTCTACATATTACATCAATTACAATTAGAATATGGAGAATCCTTTAACTATAAACAAGGCTATGAATCTGCGATCTATGAAGTTCATAAACAATATAGCCTTAGAAGCAAAAAGAACACAAAGGTTCCTATTAAGAAATCAGTCCACACCCAAACTAAGAAAACATTAGAAGCTCTTGTGACCAAAATTCTACAAATTCTCCCTAGAGAAACTTAGAATTCTTCCAGCGCAAAGATTGTAGAAATCACATCAACTTCTATTCAAACCGTTCCATCCAAGGAAGTTGAAAACAAAACATTTGACACACAAACTGAATTACCAAGTGCTGATAAAAAAGACAAAAACACACAAACCAAAATTGGTAAAGATGAAATAATTAAATTAGGAAAAAATCAAATGCCATTCCATATCAAAATTGAGATAGCCAAATTAAGAATACTAGTTCCTTTAACAGAGTTGGTGAAAAATGACTCATACAAAGCACAAATTATTGAAACATTAAACATAGGTGAAGGTGAAGATGCTGTCAACCTTAATGATGATCAAACTGAATTATTATTTGGTCCTAAAGTGAATGGAAATATCAACAAGGGTGTAGAAATTTTCTGAATAATAAATAATTATCCACCGAGACTATCCTGGTCACATACTATTTGATCTTCATACACAACACATAATCTCTTCCACTCAACCAACTCAGATCATCACACATGCGGAAATAAAATCAAGCGATAACACATCAAATCATCATACACATTAACACAGTATGTATGGGGAAAGCTTATAGCTGAAAACCTCACAGATATTGTGTATATTATAATGGAGAAATCATGTAACAATTATAGTACAAAAACTCTTCACAAGCTCTCATGCACACCCTCAATTGCTACACACTATCAAGCTAGATCTAGCAAAACACATGCTCCAATCCTTAGCCACTTGATAGCCAGCCTCTATTGCATGTTTCAATGCTATGGGATGGCCTCTTTATATAGATAAACCACCGGCCTGAACTGCGCAATCCTCATAGGCTTACTCCTCCTATCTGTGTGTTGCAAATAGCAACAGTATAGTCACAACTGATAGCTAACTCCACCCTTTCAACTACCTCTTTCACTGGTCTCCACTGAACTGATCATACACTGTAGTGAACTGATGTGTTCTTGAGTTGAATAATGAGTTACTAATTAATGAATTAAATAATATTTAATTCACTCCACTCATAATTAATTGATTAGCTAGTTAAACTAATCTCAACTAGTTCAACTAAAATAAACAGAACACAACTCCACTATCTGTCTCATTAACTCCACCAAACTTCTGCCACTGAAGTCCTAACTGAAGTCAACCATGCATGAGCTCAATACCCCATAGGAAAATCGTATTTCCTTCTGGCAGTTGCATGTGCCACATCCGTAGCTCAAACTGAAGTGCTCCAAGAGAATAAACTGCTGTTTATAGTCCAAATATTATTAAGGGTAAATAATATTTGACTTCCCTATTTTTAGGAGAGGCAGTCTAAAAATAGCCTTCGACCTCTTTCGACCTAAAATATAGAGTCCCATCTATTTTTACCAACATGACCAATGCTCCAAGAATCTCAAACTGGAATCCCCGAACCATGCTCCATATGTCTAAAAATAGACATAGTCTAAAAATAGATTTTGCGCCAGAATTTGCCTGCGGGCCCACTTAGTGAAGGCGACTTCATTTCACTAAACTCCATCATCTTGCTGCATTCTCAACACTCCCTCTCAGCAAGATATGGATTATCTGCAACCCCTATCCTGCCTCTGTGGAATTCGAACTTGCTCCTGGTGAGCGCCTTCGTCAGGATGTCGGCATCTTGATCCTCTGTGGGAACATATGAAAGCATCATGATTCTCCGTTGAACACAATCTCTGATATGATGGTACCTGATGTCGATGTGTTTGGACCTATCATGAAATACTGGATTAGCCGAGAGTTTAATGCAACTCTGGTTATCACAGTAAATCACTGTAGGCTCCAAATGCAGCCTGAACAATCCTGCGAGGATCTTCCTCGTCCAAATAGCCTTGCATGCAGCCAAGCTAGCTGCCATGTACTCGGCCTTTGCTGAACTGAGTGCCACGGATCTCTGCTTCCTGCTGTACCAGGAAACTGCTGTCGACCCAATGCTGAAAACTCCTCCAGATGTGCTCTTCCGGTCCATTGGACTCCCTGCCCAATCTGCATCAGTGAAGCCAGAAAGCTTCGCTCCATCCTCCTGTCTGTACCATAGACCATATCCCGATGTGCGTCTAATATAGCGCAATACATGCTTGCCTGCCTTCCAAAAGAGCTTGGTAGGCTTAACCATAGCTTGCGAAAGCTGGTTAACTGCATAGCATATATCGGGTCGTGTATTGACCGGATACATAAGCGACCCCACCAACTGTCGATAGACAGTGGCATCCACTACCTCCGCTGAAGTAGCATCCTCCTTCCTCCAACCACCAGGAAGAGGAGTGTCAACAGGCTTGCGGCCTTGCATGTTGAACCTCTCCAGAATCTCCCGAGCATACTTTCCCTGAGAAACAAACAGTCCTCCGCTGCGCTGCCAAATCTCCAATCCCAGGAAATAATGAAGGATGCCCAAGTCCTTCATCTCAAACTCTCGTGCAAGATCCTCCTTGCATGAAAGTATCAACTGCTCATCGCCGGTCAAAATCAGATCATCTACATACAGTACGATGATCAACAGCTTCCCCTCCACCACAATCTGGTACAGGTTTGGATCCGCCTCACTCTTGGAGAATCCAAGCTCGGTGAAGTAGCTGTCTATCCGAGTGTACCAAGCACGAGGTGCTTGCTTCAGCCTGTACAGTGCTCTCTTGAGTCGGCACACATGCGAATCACTGCTGAAGATCTCGAAACCTTCAAGCTGCTCTATGTACACCTCCTCCTCAATAACTCCGTTGAGGAACGCAGTATTCACATCCATCTAATGAATTTGCCACCCCATCTGCGCTGAGAGAGCAAGGATCGTCCGTATGGAAGAGTACCTTGCGACAGGTGCAAAAGTCTCCTCATAGTCAATCCCCTCGATCTGTGAAAAGCCACGGGTGACAAATCTCGCCTTGTACTTCTCCACACTCCCGTCAGCCGCCTACTTCACTTTGTAGATCCATCACGAACCCACCACTGATTTCCCCACCGGTCTTGGGACAATCTCCCATGCACTGTTCCTGACGATCGAATCATATTCTTCGATCATGGCATCAACCCATGTGGGTTCCTCCACGGCTTCCTCAAAAGAGGATGGCTCCGTCACAACACATTGACTCACAAGAGCCATGTATCCAGTGTACCGATCCGGTGACTGTCTCTGTCTGCGCTGTGCTGTAGGTGGTCCTACAACCTTCTCTGCATCCCGAGCCAGTCGCTCAACTTCTGTAGTGCGCATGCGCCCTCTGATGGTTGGTGCTGCTTGGGTGGTTTCTTCCACCTCCTGAACCTCCTCTTGTGGCTGATCCACATCCGGAAGCTCCTCCTTAGGAACTAACAGCTCCTCATCTGCATGCAAGTGTAGCTCCCTCTCAATCGAACACTGCATGGCTTTCTCCTCCTGAAATTTTATATCTCGTCGCACAACAGTCTTTCGACTGTCTGAAAAATATACCCGGTAGTTGTGAGGTGTATCAGTGTACCCCACAAATATTCCAACCTCAGCAGTTGGATCCAACTTCCTTCTCGCATCCTTCGTCACATGCATGTAGACAGGAGAACCAAAAATCCGCAAATGGGAAATATCAAGCCTCTTGCCAGAATAAGCCTCCTCCGGTGTACTCATGCCAAGAACCTTGTGAGGACAACGGTTCTGCACATACACTGCTGTATTGCATGCCTCAGCCCACAAGTGAAGGGGTAGGCCCTGATCATGCAACATCGCCGTGCAGCACCCACGATCGTTCTGTTCTTCCGCTCAGCCACCCCGTTCTGCTGTGGGTTATGGGGTGCGATGAGCTCTCTCCGAATCCCTTCTGCGCTGCAGAACTTCTTGAATTCAGCCGAGATGAATTCACCACCATTATCACTCCTTAGAGCAATCACCTTCTTCCCCGACTCCTTCTCGACCAGTGCTTTAAACTCATAGAACTTCGCAAATGTATCGCTCTTCTTCTGCATGAAGAAGATCCAGCACTTTCGAGAGAAATCATCAACAAAGATCACATAATACCTGTGCTTTGCTGTCAAAGCAACTGAGAAAGGACCACACACGTCTGTGTGAACTCTCTCAAGGATCGTCGTGGCGCGACTATCCTTCTCGTGAAAGGTGGCTTTCACATACTTCCCTAAAGTACGCCCCTTGCACTGATCTGACTGTGAAAGAGTGCCCTTAGGAAGTCCAGTAGAAATATGCTGTAGAATCTTAAAAACTCCATGGTGAAGGTGGCCCAATCTCCTATGCCACAGTTCACCCTCATCATCCCGGCTCACCGCTTCTCCTGCCTTGCATGCCATAGCTGCGCAGTCATCTACCTGCAACTGATAAAGGTTCTGAGTTCGAACCCCTATCTTCTGGGTCTCTCCAGTAGTCTTACTGTGCAGGAAGGCTTTTCCTTCGCTAAAGACCACATCATACCCCTTATCCTCCAACATCGCTACTGAAATCAGGTTCTTCTTCAATCCAGGTACATGCATGACATCCTTCAATACAAAGGGTTTACCAGAATCCCTCTGAAAGGATATGGTACCGATACCAGTCGCACTGTATCTACCATCATCGCCCATCTCGATGTGCACACCCAAATATTTGTCCTCCAGATATGAGAACAACTCCCGATCTCCCGTCATATGAAATGACTCACCGCTGTCCAACAACCACACCGATCCCAGCACACTTGAAACCAAGCATGCAATCAGTGAGCTTTTGGTGATACTGAGGTATTTGGAAATACTGTCGCCCTTCTCCATCTTGATGTTCCTGAGCTTATCTTTGAGTGCTAGCTTCCTTTTGTCGCTCTTACTCTGGAATAGATCCGTCAAAGCTTTCCACATTAAATATGGAGAAGCCTTTCCATGCAGGCTGGATACAATATGATCCTTGACGCCCTCCAACAGGATCCTTCGACACTTCGCCATCTTCTTTTGCCATACTTCGACTTCAGCAGGATCAGTGGGCTTTTGGACATCCGCATCCATGAAATCCTTAAGACCATTATCTTCTAATACTGCTTCCATGCGATCCTTCCATGCAACATAATTCGAACTGCCTTCAAGAGCATATTCGAGTCGCAAACCGTTGAAAGACATCTTCAACACTAGCACCAAGAAAACAAAACTGCTGCAAAACTTCGAATTCCACCTCAAAGCTCAACCGCTCTAGATCGTGAGAACAAATTATTTCTAGCACAGAGATCGACTGCAAGGGGCGTTTACCAGACCTTTCACTTTCCGAAGAAAGATGAATCCAGAGGCTACCTGGCCCGCATGCAGACTCTGTCTACCGAAATAAGTTTGTAATCACTGTGATGATCAATCTGAACTTCAATAGCTCTGATACCATGTAAAAATTTGCTGAATAATAAATAATTATCCACCGAGACTATCCTGGTCACATACTATTTGATCTTCATACACAACACATAATCTCTTCCACTCAACCAACTCAGATCATCACACATGCGGAAATAAAATCAAGCAATAACACATCAAATCATCATACACATTAACACAGTATGTATGGGGAAAGCTTATAGCTAAAAACCCCATAGCTATTGTGTATATTATAATGGAGAAATCATGTAACAATCATAGTACAAAAACTCTTCACAAGCTCTCATGCACACCCTCAATTGCTACACACTATCAAGCTAGATCTAGCAAAACACATGCTCCAATCCTTAGCCACTTGATAGCTAGCCTCTATTGCGTGTTTCAATGCTATGGGATGGCCTCTTTATATAGATAAACCACCAGCCTAAACTACGCAATCCTCATAGGCTTACTCCACCTATCTATGTGTTGCAAATAGCAACAGTATAGTCACAACTGATAGCTAACTCTACCCTTTCATCTATCTCTTTCATTGGTCTCCACTGAACTGATCATGCACTGTAGTGAACTGATGTGTTCTTGAGTTGAATAATGAGTTACTAATTAATGAATTAAATAATATTTAATTCACTCCCCTCATAACTAATTGATTAGCTAGTTAAACTAATCTCAACTAGTTCAACTAAAATAAACAGAACACAACTCCACTAGCTGTCTCATTAACTCCACCAAACTTCTGCCACTGAAGTCCTAACTAAAGTCAACCATGCATGAAGCTCAATACCCCATAGGAAAAGCGTATTTCATACTGTCAGTTACCATGTGCCACATCCGTAGCTCAAGCGAAGTGCTCCAAGAGAATAAAAAGCTAACATTTATAGTCCAAATATTATTAAGGGTAAATAATATTTGACTTCCCTATTTTTAGGAGAGGCAGGTCTAAAAATAGCCTTCGACCTCTTTCGACCTAAAAAATAGAGTCCCATCTATTTTTACCAACATGACCAATGCTCCAAGAAATCTCAAGTTTGGAATCCTACAGGAACCATGCTCCATATGTCTAAAAATAGACATAGTCTAAAAATAGATTTTGCGCCAGAATTTGCCTGCGGGCCCACTTAGTGAAGGCAACTTCATTTCACTAAGCTCCATCATCTTGCTACATTCTCAACAAAGGGGGTGTCCTTGCATTCTACATTAGCTTAAACATTCATGATAAAATATTACATAATTATATGTTGGATTCAGGAGCATCTCATAACTTAATGCCTAAAGAAATCATGGAAAAATTAAACTTAGACATCACCAGACCCTAGAAGGACTTGTTCTCCTTTGATTCTAGTCAAGTCAAATGCCTTGGCCTGATAAAATATTTGTGCGTAACTCTAGTCCAGTGCCCAACATAGAGTATCGTTATGGACATAGTAGTTGTTGATATCCCTCTCAGATATGGTATGTTATTATCTCGCTCATGGGGAGCAAATTACATGGATCACTGCAATTAGACATGTCATATGCTACCATTTCTGTGTTTGGTCAGTAAAGGAAGCTATATAGAGAAACCTTGATGAAATTCATGGTAAGTAGTTCAGAAAGACCATATAATTATCCTATATATTCCATGCATTTTGTTCTAGACTCATTTATCTTATGTAATTCAGACAATGACAAAGATAAAATCACAGCTGTAGAAGAGAAACACAAAGAAGTTGATAGTGAAAACATAACACATGAATCTATGTGGCATTCAGATTTTGATGGCTCTGCAAATATATTAGGAGCAGGAGCTGGAGTACAGATCTACAATTTAGAAAATGATCATTTAGAAGGACATGCTTACAAATTATATTTCAAATGCACTAACAACATGGCAGAATACGAAACATTAGTGCTAGGCCTTCAAATCGTAAGAAAACTTGGGGTTAAAAGAGTTTCCATCATGGGAGACTCATAAATCATCATAAAACAAGTCAAGGGAGAGTGCATTACTAATAACCCTAGACTTAGGTGTTACACAGAAACCATCCTATACTTGATAAGATGTTTCTTTAAGACTGATTTTTCTGTCATTCCAAGAAATCAGAATATGCATGCACATAGCTTAGCCACTTTTTCCAGCACATGCAGGTTACCCTTTAAGCCAAATCATTAGTACATGGCTGAGGTAAGACATAGACAAACTATACTTGATAATTTGAAGTATTGGCAAATATTTTCACAAGACAATCAAATTCTTGATTTTATGATTTCTGAAGGAGAACTTCAAAATGGTAATATAGACACTGACTATACATTAGATTATACCATAAATAATGAAATAGATGTAAATGATGTAAATAAGAAAGAACCAACGAGATTCACTAAAGTAGAAATAGAACAATTAGAAACAGTAGAAATTGAGGAATTAATCAATGATGAATCAGAAGTTTTAAATCTCAAAGACAACATTTTTCCTAAGGGATTAGCCCCACTAGAAGACCTCTTTGACTCCAATGATGTAGCTAGAAAACCTAAAATGGAGCCTCTAAGGTCAGATATAGAGGAATGCAACATAGGAACAAAGGAAAATCCCAAGCTTATCAAGATATCTAAGACATTACCTCCAGCTGAAAAGCTGAAGTGCATTAGCTAATTTAAAGAGTTCCAAGACATCTTTGCCTGGAATTATGAAGACCTTAAGTCTTATGATACCATCATTATCCAACATAAGATACCAATTAAAGAAAATGAGAAGCCTTTTAAGCAAAATCTAAGAAGAATTAACCCTGTTCTTATGCCATTAATAGAAAAATAAGTTAAAAGGATGTACGACGCTCAAATCATAGCACCCATCAGATATTCTGATTGGGTCTCTAATTTAGTCCCCACTAGAAAGAAAACATGAGAAATCAGAGTCTGTGTTGATTTTAGAAACTTGAACAAAGTAACATTGAAGGATAACTATCCCCTCCCTAAAATGGAACATTCTCAAGAGGGTAGTAGGGTCATCCAAAATTTCATTACTAGATGGATTTTCTGGATATAACCAAATCCTAGTCCAACCTAAAGATCAAGCTAAGACTGCATTCACCACTCCCTTGGGAAATTTCATGTATTTGAAAATGCCTTTTGGACTGATGAATGATGGAGCAACGTTCCAAAGAGGCATAGACATAGCCTTTTCAAATGAAATCCATGGATTTTTAGTCATTTACCTAGATGATATCACAATGTTTTCCAAGTCAGATAATGAACATCTAGATCATCTAAGAAAAGTATTTATAAAATGTATAAAGTTTGGCATATCCTTAAATCCTAAAAAGTCAGTTTTTGGGTTAGAAGAAGGAAAAATTCTGGGACACATCATTTCAAAAGAGGGCATTAGAATTGATCCAACTAGAATAGAAACAATCCTAAATATCAGTCATCCTAGAAACATCAGAGAATTACAAGAATTTTTAGGCAAAATAATTTTTCTTAGAAGATTCATCCACAACTTAGAAAAACTAATTTGAAATTTAAACAACATGTTAAAAAAGGATTCAATACTTAAGTGGACAATAGAGGCTAAACGGTATTTTGAAGCAATTAAAGAAGCACTTACTAAAACACCTGTCCTCATAAGCCCTAATTTTAACAGGGATTTCATAATTTTTTCATTTTCTTCAGAACACACCATTACAACAGTCTTGTTGCAAAAGAACGATGAGGGCCTTGAACAACCCATTTCTTTCTTCAGTAAAACTTTGAGAGATGCAACACTAAAGTATAATATCATGGAAAAAAAACCTCTTTCTTTAGTGAAAGCTATAAAATATTTTAGAGTATACATTATATACTCTCACATAATAGCATATGTTCCAAAATCAGTTGTAAAGGACATTCTAATTCAGAATGGGCTTGATGGAAAAAGAGGCAAATGGATTGCCACAATTCTAGAATATGACATTGAAATCAAGCCTACAAAATTAATCAAAGGCCAAGGTTTGGCGAAACTCATGACTGAATCGAATTGTCGAGCCTTAGACATAAATTTCATTACTGCCATAGATGATTAGGAATAGATGGTGACTCCACAAATCAATGAAACTTTCATAGATTCACCCTGGTATGCAGACCTTACATTTGTTCTACTAAACTTAAAAGCTCCTCCTAGTTTATCTAGAACCAAAAGTAGATTCTTAAAAATGAAAGTAATGAGATATTGTATCTTAGATAATGTTTGTTTTGGAAAGATCATGGTGGCATCCTGTTAAATTGTTTACTAAAATATGAAGCTGACAATGTCATGCAGGAATTTATTGCATGAGATTGTGGAGGACACTTGCACTGGAAAACAACTACTAACAAAATTTTGAGGGCAAGTTTTTATTGGCCCACCCTTTTTGGAGATGTCTGAAAGTATGTGACCTCTTGTCACAAATGTCAAATATTTGAAGGGAAGAAGAAACTCTTACCTTTACCCCTCAAACCTATCCCAATAGAAATGCCATTTTAACAATGGGGTTTAGACTTCATTGGTGAAATTCACCCACCCTCCTCTGCCCAACATAAATGGATTTTGATAGCCACTGATTACTTTACCAAGTGGATAGAAGCCATCCCTTCCAAACAAGCCACAAACTCTGTCATTATTTCATTTCTTGAGAACAACATCCTTTCTAGATTTGGATGCCCACAAAAGCTCATCACTGATAATGCTGCTGCCTTCAAATCCAAGAAAATGATAGATTTTTGTAACCGATACTGTAATATCCCCAAAAAGGAATGCAACAAAACTGAAATAGAATATGAAGAGAAATAACGCAGATCGTCTAAGTGAGAGCAGGAGGCCAATATGGAGGCTCAAAAATGGTATTTACATCATCAAATTAGATTTACATTGTAGCCCATAAGATGTAGAACAGAAAAAAAAGACTTTTACATGAAGAAATCCTAAGAAATGAGGTGCTACAACCATAGATTAAGACTGAATAATCTTGACAACGTTATTTTATTGGCTGAAAACAACTGTATATTACACTTTAGATCTAAAGCAGATCCGTGTGCAAAAATTTAGATCTATATCAGATCTGTACACTAGATAGGCTCCTCTTCAAATGCCCCTTGGGGTTTTCAGCAAAATGTGAAGTACATGGAGTAGATCTGAGATCTTATGCAGCAGATCTACAGAAATATTCATAAATTCTGAAGCAGATACAAGAGTATTCAGATCAGATCTGAAATGACATGGAATAGATCTGAAACCCATGGATCTCCATAGTTAAGGGCAGATCCCCAACACTAGAAATATCTCCTCCAAAAGTGTGCCAAAAGACCCTGCAAATTTACACTTGAAAATAATGCAGTACTGGAAGGGAAAATACGCTGTAGGCTCTAGAACATGTTTGGCCTGATGCTAAGATTTGAAATAGCAGCTCCAATCATCCAATACTCTCTTTCCAATGGGATAGAAGCCTAGATCTGAGTAGATCTAGCCTCCACTTGCTGCAGCTTACAAAGACGACCAAACCCTCAATAGGGTCTGTGTTGTTGTTAGAAGAAGAGCTTGGCCAAATGCCTGATAGTGGACAAGAAATGCAAGAATCCTCCAAGAGATACTCAAGGAAAGAGGTGGGATTCTCGCTCAGGAACACCCAGTGCTAAACAACATTATTCTCTGCTAAAAAAAAAGGAGAATAAGAAATGTCTAAACAGAAAAAATCTTCAGAAACAACATATCATTCAACAACCTTCTCATGCTATCCTCCTCTTCCTTTTATAAGTTTGAGAGCTTGCAAAACCCTAAACCATCTCAATGAAACAACTCTTTTCACATGAGCCACCTCCAAATAAAACTGCGTTGTGCCTCCATGAAGATCATTCCTTCTAGAAAACGTTGTTGATTTGGTCATGGTTGACCCAGTCAAATGATTCAGTCCCTTTCACACGCAAGGGTGTTTATTTAAGTAGCCCAGACTTAGCTTTGTTCACATGTGGCATTGATTTATTTGCTATTTAGGAATATTTATTGTCCTCCTTTACACATTTATTCATTCAACAGAAAAATGAAACACAAATGAATATTCCCATTAGCTTGGGCTAATTGGGAATATTACAGTCCTCCCCTCCAAAATGTTGCTTGTCCTCAAGCAATTGATAAGGTGAGTGCTGCAACACTTCTCCTCCTCCATTGGTGACACTATCATGAATTAAGCTTCCTCCATAAGCTAAGTGCTCACCAATCCAACCCTCCATGAATTGTTCCTCCAAAGTCATCATGAGATGTACATAGTCCATCCCACAAGGAGTCAAAAAATCAAATGAAACAAACATGGCTGAATCAATACTCTCCCTGAAACATGTAGCATATGATGCATAGAGAGTCTCCATCCCATGTGGGACATACATGCCTCCCATCCTCCCTCCATACACTCCCATAAAAAGTACAAGTATATCATCAATGTATGGAAGCAAAAATGCAAATACACAAACACAAATTTGAGCATGTGGAGGTGGGTCATAGTCCCACATATGGTACCAGCACAGTGCATCTCTTGCCTGCATTAGATCAAGGTATGGTAAGTGGTTTCCCCACCACTTACTTGCTGCCCATGTCATCTCACTATAATTGAAAGTGTGAGATATGTTTGGTGCTTTAGGAAAGCATCCATCGTGATATAAAATCTCCCTTTGCACATCAAGGGAGTGGCCAAATTCAGAAATTTGTGTGGCCCAAAGTTTGCCATGAGATTTACATGATACATTAATCCTCCTTGGAGTCATGGCCTGCATAAACATGGTGAAAGAATATGTACAATTAGAAAATAAAACATGCTTTACATGATCATATTCTTCATGTACAATTCTCCTCATACACATGGAGTTGTGCATGTATCTTTCTCCTCTTTCAAATGAAGGAAGAGACGGCTGAAATAACTCTTGCATAGAGTCATATGGCTGCCCCAACTCCACATAGTTCATGTAATCTTGAAAATGCTGATGTAGTTCTTCTTTCAAGCCTTCCCAATCAAAGCTCCTCATGATGATGTTGTATATCTTCATGGAAAACATATGGCTGAAAAAGAAATCCTTGTATGCTCTTTGTAGTAACCTTTGCTTGATCTTGGAAGCTCTAGACAAGAAGATCCTACCATGATGATAGATGACTCCTCCCTGGACTAAGTAGCCCTCTTCATGCAGCTGGTCATCAAGTATCATACAAGTGTGAAGATCTTTGGAATAATCCACCAACAGTTGGGATTTCCAATATAGATCTACACTGCTCAACAATGACAGCGCTGATGGTGTATCAACAGAATTGTCTGTCATGTTGCTGCTCTCCTTCTTAACATCTCCCATGCCAAAGGAGTGTGTTGGAAGGCCACTCCTTCCCTTCTTCTCCTCCTTGAAATTCTCCATTCCAAAGGTCTATGATGGAAGGTTGGTATTCCTTCGTTGATGCCCTCTTTGCACATGCACATGCTCAAATAAAGATGGAAATTCTTGGGAGTTAGTCTTCAATGGGAGGCTATCATCTATCCAAAACCCCCTTGGTCTTGCTAAAGTATGCATGTGTGGCCACCATATTCTATCATGTATGGAAGATCTCTCTCCAGGTGAGATTATCTTCTGAGTCTTCATAGCCAAGGGTCTCTCCCCTTGTCCCATGATGGTGTTATCCTCCAATATTGCAACCTCTATTCTCAGCGCAGTATGAGATGAGAGAGTAGAAAATGGTGATAGTGGGGAAATATTTCCCTCCTCCTTGAGCTCCTCCAATACTCTCAGTGCTGTATTATAGTGATCTAATGATCCCTTCCTTCTTGGATCCATGAATGGAGCATCAAGATGCGAGACATCTTTCACCAGATCTGAATCAGGTGGTTTCCCAGGTGGTTTACCACAAGACAATGATGTCTCATGGTTCATCCTCATATGCCTATCAGATGGGATCATCATATCCCTGCCTTCACTGCACAAGTTCATCTTTGTTTTTTGTGTGGAAGTCTCATGATAATGTGGTATCACTCTTAAAGATGCAAGAGTGCTTCTGATTGGAGCATTTGCTCCGTTCTTTCTTCCATGAAATAATGGTCATCTCCTGCCATGTCAGCACTATGATCACTCCTTTGTTCTGTCTCATTGTATATCATCATAGACACATGTTGCTCATGCTCTTCACGTGTAAGATCCTTGGGGGCTTCTTGCAAATATACAAGAGCCCTCCTTGTGGAGGCAATTGCTTCATCTCCAACTCCCAATAAAAATATATCTCCTCCTGCTGTCACAGTGCTAGAAGATCTTCTCTGCTCTTTCTCTCCCTCCTCCTCATCAATGGAGAATGCCTCATAATTAAGAGACCCTTTTCCTTGATCTCCTTTTGAAGAAGGAACCCTCATGTATTCTCCTTGAGAAGAGAGTTCTCGCTGAAGTGGGGCTTTTGCCTTGGGAAAATCATACAACATATATTCAACCCCCTCAACAATGTTTAAAAATGGAGCTGGCTTTATGGATTCTTCCAAATCATGCAAAGATTCAGATTTCTCGGGCTTTATTTTCTCTCCCAAAGAAGTTTCATAATGTCTCAATCAAATATTTTCACTATCCTCCTAGTGAACTTTGCATAAGAAGAGATATTTACATTTTTCAAGGAAGAAGACACAAATAGCCACCAGGCATAAGCCTTACCTTGAAGATGCAGTGCTACTACTCTCATGGCCTCTTCTTCTGAAACTTGATGCAGCTAGAAATATGTGTCAAGCTTCCTTACCCAATACTTGGTTGAGCTCTCAGGTGATCCATCAAAAGTAGGTAGAGAGAATCTACCCAAAGTGTGTTGCATGCACCCTCTTCTTCTACTGTAGTTGCTGGATCTTCTTTCTTCTTTAAGCTGAAAGAACTCTGGGAAAATTAGAATGCTCCTTGAACCTCTTTGACCGAGATTCATATTCTTGGAGATAATCACCAAGAGTTTCCTCCTTTGGTGTTCCTCCTTCTGCTTCTTCCTTTGTCAAGAAAGTAGGCATGTTACAGTGTTGTAGATCAGATTGTGTGGCTGAAGGCTCACACACATGTTATGAATACTGGGGATTTATTTATGTGTGTATATTCTTGAGGCATATGCATGTATTTCCCTCCTCATTCCCTGGATTTCTCCTTTCAGATCATGCATAGCTTGAGAAAGAGTTTTATAGAATTCTTCTCCTTTCATTCTTCTAGATAAAGGGGTTTCACCCTTTTCTTCTTTGTCTTCTGTGTAATCAAATTTATTCTTTTGTATTGCCTTTTCTTGAAGAGACATATTGGCTCTTAAGAAAGCACATGCTGTGCCAAGATAATTGCTCTGATACCACTGTAATATCCCCAAAAGGGAATGCAACAAAACTGAAATAGAATATGCAAAGAAATAACACATATCATCTAAGTAAGAGTAGGAGGCCAATATGGAGGCTCAAAAATGGCATTTAGATCAGTAAATCAGATTTATATTGCAGCCCATAAGATGTAGAATAGAAAAAGAAGACTTTTACATGAAGAAATCCTAAAAAATAAGGTGCTACAAACATAGATTAAGACTAAATAAGCTTGACAACGTTATTTTATTGGCTGAAAAAAACTGTAGATTACACTTCAGATCTAGAGCAGATTTGTGTTAAAAAATTTAGATCTATATCATATATATATACACTAAATAGGCTCCTCTTCAAATTCCCCTTGGGGTTTTCAGCAAAAAGTGAAGTACATGGAGTAGATTTGAGATCTTATGCAGCAGATCTACTGAAATATTCAGAAATTCTGAAGCAGATACAGGAGTATTCAGATTAGATATGAAATGACATGGAATAGATATGAAACCCATGGATCTCCATAGTGAAGGGCAAATCCCCAACACTAGAAATCTCTCCTCCAAAAGTGTGCCAAAAGACCCTGCAACTGTACACATGAAAATAACGTAGTCCTGGAAGGGAAACTAAGCTGTAGGCTCTAGAACATGTTTGGCTTGATGCCAAGATCTGAAATAGCAGCTCCAATCATCCAATACTCTCTTGCCAATGGGATAGAAGCCTTCCCCACTAAAAAGAGGCACTAGAATGGCATAGATTTGAGTAGATCTAGCCTCCACTTGCTGCAGCTTACAAAGACAACCAAACCCTCAACATGATTTGCATTATAGTTGGAAGAAGAGCTTGGCCAAATTCCTGATAGTGGAAAAGAACTGTAAGACTCCTCCAAGAGCTACTCAAGGAAAGAGGTGGGATTCCAACTCAGGAAAACCTAGTGCTAAACAACACTATTCTCTGCTAAACAACAAGGAGAATAAGAAATGTCTAAACAGACAAAATATTCAGAAATAACATATCATTCAAAAACCTTCTCATGCTGTCCTCCTCTTCCTTTTATAAGTTTGAGAGCTTGCAAAACCCTAAACCATCTCAATGAAATAGCTCTTTTCACATGAGCCGCCTCCAACTACAACTGCGTTGTGCCTCCATGAAGATCACTCCTTCTAGAAAACGTTGTTTATTTGGTCATGGTTGACCCAGTCAAATGATTCAGTCCCTTTCACACACAAGGGTGTTTATTTAAGTAGCCCAGATTTAACTTTGTTCACATGTGGCACTTATTTATTTGCTGTTTAGGAGTTTTTATTGTCCTCCTTTACACATGTTGGTTCCCCGTGTTTTGACATTTTGGAAAATCAAAAGACAAGGCAACATCAGAACCAATCTTTAGAGTTCCAGGATCTAGTCCTCCTGTTCTCAGAGAGGGATCTCTCAAATATTTGTTTGCAAAGGTTTATCTTGTTTGCTTTGGTTATGGAATTTTAGACTAGTTATTATGTGCAGATATTTGTTTGGTTGGGTTGAGTTGATACAGCAGAATATGAAAGGTCTAGGAAAGATAAACAGAAAGAGGAAATATTCGGTTCATTGGGCAATGGAGTCAAAATAAGATCATGACAAACTCTTCAAGGGATATGGGATATCAAAGGGCAAATCTAACTTGGCCACAGGATCCTTTGTTTTGGAATGAGATGGACATTAATGATTTGGAAAAAAGAAATTTAATTCTCAACAAAGGGAACTTGAGAAACATAACTTATCAATAAAGAGATATTTGATAGACAGGGCTAACCATAAATTCTACAAACATTCTTTAAGAAAATAATGATTTCAAGACAACTTCTAAAATGAAATCTAAGATTCGGGGAACACCCTATTTCCTCAAAGATCTTATTTTAAAGGATTTAGAAAACATAAAAGATTCAATGATAGTTGCATTCATAGAAGAGGGAACACCTAAATAACATCTGTGTTTGCAACTATAAAGACCTTCAAAACAAATGTTTAAGCAGGGGCAAAGGGTAAGATCAAAACCGACCTCTTTGGTTAACTTAAGACAATGGTACTTCGAAGGGAGATTTCAATAACGGCTTTCAAGTGATGGTAGACAAGCAGGGAGAACCATAACATGTTGAAACCAACTATTTGAGCTATCAAGGAAATAAACGAGCGTGAAGACTAAAGAGAAGTTTTAAAGCCTCTAAAATACTTCAGCAGAAGAAAAAATAAAACAGTGAAGGGTGAACAGGTCTAAGGTGCTTCCAGGAGTCATTTCTTAGCCTAAAACTTTCAGCCTACTGTAGTAAGAAATTATGGAACATAATGGAAACAAGGAAAAACATTTAACAGTTCAGAGCACTTCACCAACAGCCAAGCTCATGGATCAAATGATAGAGCCTTCTCGTGAACAGACATGCAACGGCATCATCAAGACATCCAAGACTCCAAATTATTTTCAACTTCAACAGACTTGTATATTTATTTCAGAGAGTTTCAATATTACAACTTGTGATCAAACAGCAACCAACCTTCTCATCTTATGCATAAGTACTTATAGGAAGATGAGGAGGTGAGAACTAACAAAAATATCTCGTGAACCATTAATACAGATTAAATGACTTCTCGGTCTCTTGAGGGGTTCGATGGAGAAGTGTACAGGTGGATCACTGTATTAATGTTTTACAATTAATATCAAAGCTTGGTGGGAGCTTTATTTGACTTTGAGGCCCTATACTCTGTCTGGAGCAACTCTGCAGCTATTTTCTATTACACTCCTTTGGCAGAATTAACTTCTTGGCAGCGCTGGAGGCAGATATTTCCTGAATCAATAACTTCGGCCTCGGTTTTGAATGGTTTGAGGCGATAGGTGGCTCTTTGTAGTAGCTGAGGAATCAATTCGCCTCAGTTGAAGCGGTGGAAACTTTTGTGTCTGATAAAACACTTAAGGTTTTCATTTAAACTGTGTTTTAGATTGGGGATTAGGCTTTTGATAACTGTCTTAGCCGTAATCCCCATAAAAATTGTCTTCAATCTTCATCTTATGTGCTCTATCTTCAAAACTGATACTCTCTAACTGTGTTTGAATTAAAACAGTGTCTTGTCAACGTGCAGACCCGCATTGGGCTTTACGGCATCAATACTCATAGAGTACTAATGAAACATGGAATAGAGCCCCGTGGATGGCTTCTCTGTAATGAAACGAGGGCATGAGAATCGTCATTCCCAGCCCTTGGCATTTCTTCGTTATACAATGGAAAACCATTTAGAACACCTGCATCAAACACAAAACAATTAAGAAATCCTGCGAAAAAATAGGTTTAAACTGCTTCAGATGGCGGGGGAGGAGCGTAGCCGTCGGATAAAAATATCTAATGGTGGAGATCGGCGAAAAACAGGAAAATGAGAGCGGGGAGAAGAAATAAGGCGGGGTGGTTTTGGACCGTCCGATCTGGACACATGGACGGTCCTGATCTAATCGGAGGATCTCAATCGGGGGTGGTAGGCAAGTGCATGCGATGTAAATTTCCAATGCGATTAAGCGCTGGCCGTTGATCTGCAGATCAGATCGACGACGGAAGGTGAATCAGAGAGTTTTGGAAGCGGGGGCAAGAATTGTGATCGGAGGGAATAAGGACCGTTGGATCTTCGGGAGGATGGACGGCTAGGATTAAATCAAAGGACGGTGGAAAGGGCTTGCGATTAGCGATCGGGCGACCAGTGCGATCAAGCGATGACCGTTGGATGAGCGAGAAATGAACGGCCCAGATCTAATCGGAGGATCTCAATCGGGGGGAGAAACAAAGGGTGCGATTGGAGAATGTCGATGCGATTGCGCGATCGGGGAGATTTGTGCGATTGCGCGATCGGGGAGATTTGTGCGATTAAGCGATGACCGTTGATTTGAGGATCAGATCAACGGTGGGAAACGAATCGGCGGGTTTTGAAATGGCGGTAAGACTTGCGATCGGAGGGAATAAGGACCGTTGGATCGGCGGGAAATGGATGGATAGGATTAAATCGGAGCCATCGCAATCGGGGATGAAACAAAAATGCATGCGATTTGAAACTTGCGATTGAGCGCTGGCCGTTGATCTGAGGACCAGATCAACGACAGGGAATGAATCGGAGGGATCGCAATCGGAGGTCGCAGAGATGGGCATGCGATTGCGCAATAAGGAAAAGTTGTGATGCGATTGTGCGCGGACCGTTGGATCAAAGGACTAGATCAACGGTCAGGATTGCTTCGACCTACGCACCGGCGGAAAAACCTTTAAACATATGAAAACCAAAGTTTTTTGCAATAAAAACAAGTTATAATGGATCGGGCGGAAAATATATAAGTAAAGGAAAAAGGCGCCCGATTGCGGGGCCGGTGGTTTTCACGGAATTTAATATGCCCGGGAGTATAAAGACAAGGGCCAATCACAATCGGGCCATTGAGCCTGGTCTTTCCGATCAACCCATTTGTGTTATTTCCGATTGCAATTAGTGCCGAAAAGCTTTGGTGTTTGGTTTTAACGTATGGGCATGTGGGGGGAAGTGGTTTAGGACTTAGCCCAAAGGGACTTAGGTCCATAGCAATAAAACTTTGCTTTTTATGAAAAATTTCAAGGTTTTAAATGGATTTGGGGGTTTCGACACAGCTCAAAAAGAAGTTTTAAACCATGTCAGGAAGATTTTTACGGATGGAGGGAGAAACTTATGAAAAGTAGAGGAATAATATGGAGAAAAAGGGGAAGAAAATGATGGTTTCTTCAGCAGTTTGTTATACGAAATCAGCAGAATTTTCTGAGTATAAAATGGGACAGCAATTGAGGATTTGGGACAGAGGCATGTGGCCTTAAAGAGACTTCAAGAGCCAACAATTTTTAGTGATAAAATTTGTTCCTTGGAGGCTCAAAAAGATCTTAGCCACCTTTTGGTATAACAAAATATTATAGGTGGCTAACAACACATTTATTCATTCAACAGAGAAAATGAAATAAAAAATGAATATTCCCATTAGCTTGTGCTAATCGGGAATATTACAGATACCATATCACCCTAGGCCATTCCACTACCTATTACCCTCAAGGTAATGGACTAGCATAATCTTCAAACAAAATCCTAGTCAAGATCATCAAGAAGTTATTAGAAGATAGCAAGAAAACCTGGAATAAAAGGTTTGTGAATTCCCTATGGGCAGACAGACTAACTACTAAAAAATCTATTAGTACATCTCCCTATCAATTGGTATATGGGATGGATGTTGTTTTTCCATATTCATTAGGAGTGCCAGTAATGAAAATGATTCAAGGGCTACAAGTAGAACCAAATGACATCCAAAGGAGGATAAATCAAACAATTCATTTACAACAAATTAGGGAAGAAGTTTATATCAAAGCCCAAGTAATTCAAGACAAAATCAAAAATATCTTTGATAAGAAAACCAAAGAAAATGATTTCTTCATGGGTGATCAATTATTAAAATGGGATTCCAGAAGGAAAGACAAAGGAAAACATGAGAAATTTAACTTTCTCTGGAAAGGCCCATACATTATTTATGGTTACAAAGGAAACAATTCCTTTTTCTTGAAAGAATTAGATGGAACAGACCTACCAGGTCGACCAATCAATGGTCGAATGCTGAAGCACTATTTTTCACCAGACTAATCATTAATTCATTTATTTTATTTTACTCATTGTAAAAACCATAGAAAAGTTTAGATTGGAGTGGATGATTATCTTGTAAAGTTGAAGCCTGGAAAGGAAACTATAAGCTTTAAAAGATATAACATCATATGTTTGAATAAAGGAGATCACAAAAAGCAGTTCCAAGCAAAGCAAAGCCAAATTTCCAAGGCCACTGATCAGAAAGTTCTTGACATCTCACAAGGAGATGCCATCCCCAAGTGGAGCCACTGTTAGGGTCCTATAATAATAGGGATCATAATTTTGAATTGGTTATGTTAAGTCTTGTAATATTGTACATACCTTTGCATTTTTGCAAATTTTTCAATATTAAAAAATGAAAAGAGGGTATGTCCTAAAAGAATAGTCAAAGGGCCAAAAGGAAGAAAGATAAAAAAGATATAAAATACGAACCCGATAAAAAGAAGCAAAAATAAATTTTGAAAGTGTTGCACATTCAAATGCCACTACTCTTAGTATACTTTGCTTTTGCAAAATAAATTGTGTGCAACTTGTTCAAAATGCCACAATTCATGATGATCATGCAATCTAATCTTGATCATTAATGCCTTTAAATTTTATGTTATGATAGTTAGTGAATAAAGATCTGACCAAACCATTTAATCTTGTCAGATCAATAGTTAGGTAGAGAATAAAAATGAGCTCATAAGTTTAATATGAGCCATTCAAAGATATAAGGTTATAATTAAGTTAGTTTTCTTATCAAAAGAAAATAAAAGGGTTAGCAAGCTCAAATGCACCCAATAAAGGAAAGGAAAAAATGCTAGCAATAATAAAAGGGTAGGTAGAATACTTTTCAAAAGTCATAGAGGCATCATTTTACTTATTCCTTATCAAAAATATATTTCTAACCCTTTCCCCTTGCTAAAAATCCCTTTTCCCCTTTGAAAATACCTTCCCCTTGCTAAAAACCCTTTTCCATTTTCATTCCCCCTTATACTAACCCTTTCCCCTTGCTAAAAATCCCTTTACTCTTTGAAAATCCCTTCCCCTTGACTAAACTTTATGTTTCCATTAAATAAGCAAAAAACCCACTTTTCAATAGTTTAAAGCGCAAAATATTAATCGGGCCCACTTTTGATTTAAACCCCCCTGCTTAATATATTTCATGACCCCTCTTTTGATTTAAACTTTCCGCATAGCATTTTCCCCGACCCACTATCATTTTAACCCTCCATATATCTCTTTCCCGACCCCACCTCATTTGAAAGATTTCACAAACCCCTTCAACCATTCGATTATCACTAATCACATCCGACGACCCACGATTCATTTCACACTCCCCGACGTATGATATTTAAAACCAAGGCCGGGGGGGTGTGCGATATGAGCTGTTTTCTCCACCCGCTCCCCTGCCAGACGACGCCTCCTCGTTTTATCGCAATCCCTCATACCAAACCACCAAACCACTTCCAAACCATGCGATAAACCACCAAAGTTTAAAAAATAAATAAAACCCCACTATTCCGTTACTTCCCTATCTCTGTCGAACTTGCAGAAAACACTGAAGCCCACTCACCTCCCTGCAAACCATTTTTTTTCATTACAGGTAATTTTATTTTTGTTGTGCAGGTGATTAACAAAACTAGGAGATGGAGGAGAAACTTGATACTAGTTCCATGCTGCTTACTCTAGACCCACATGATACGAATTTGAAATAGAGAAGGAGTTTTCATTAACATAGCCTTTAGCCCAAGAAAAACAACTTCAAACTCTAGAAAACTTCTTTTACCTCCAGCATGAGGTAAATCACCTTTTTGTAAATAAGCCTACGTTTGCCAAATATTCAGAGGCAGATGAGATTTACCATAAGATGATGAAAATCAAGATCCCATATGAAGAAACATGGGAGAAATGGTGTGATTTACTATGAAGGGTGAAAGAAATATAAAGGGCGAAAGGACGTACAGATGAAAGAAAAAGACAGATGAAAGAAACAAACAAGTAACAACAATCAAAGAATTAGGGCTAGATATCAGTCAGTTGAAAGGTGTCACTATATTTTTGGATAAATATATTTTATTTTCCTAGAATAAATCCTAGTCAGTTGACAGGATATTTTTTGTAAAATTTTGTATAAATACTTCATCATTCGAAGTATGAAGTGTGGATTTATGAACATTTTCGTAGCTGACTGATCTCTTGCCTGAGGGTTACTGTACCAAATTCCATTTGATAGACATAACAAGTTATAAAGAAAATTCTTTACAAGATTCATGTGTTGAGCTATCTTAGTGAAGTATAAATTTGACTTGCTCATGTTCTCTTTCTAAGTATTCCATAAACTTATATGTGTTCTAAATTTGAATGTTATAATAGGAGTTTTACTGCAGAATTTTCTTAAAAATTACACTTTGCTTTCAACTGTTATATATTTCTATGTTTTCTTCTAATATCCGGTTTAGAGAATTCTTAATTTCCCTCTGACCCCGATTGACTTTCTTCACCCTTCTTCATTATCTGGTTTAAGGAATTCTTAATTGCTCCTTGATCCCGATTGAAAAATCACTTCACCATTTAGCCTTGAGATCTGATATTTCTCACCCATCTTTCCCTGTAACACTTTCTTTATAATTTGATTTTGTTCTATTTTCAAAGTATATTGACTCCATAGCCCAATGGAAAATGGAAAAGCACATATTTGTCTAAATCACTAATTCCACCAACCAATCAAAATCAATCCAAATTAAGCATACATAACTAGCCTAAAATCAATTAAAGAAACAAAGTTAAATCATATAGAAAGAGCCCTCTCTGAGTTTAGGAAGGCTAGATCCTAAGCTCTAAAAGTGGTTTGTAGTTACCTCTGATATTTCTTTTAACACAAGAACAACCTTTGGAAATTTCAGAGTGATAACATATTGACGACCATATTGGGGAAAATCAATCCCTAGTTAAAATAAATCTTAAAGGAAACAATTTTCCTCATTTTTCACATTAAGGTTTTAAAATATTGTTTAAATTTGTCATTATAAGTTAAAATTATGGCTTCTAAAAGAAAATATTATACAAGGGCTCATCCTGATCGACAACCTACTACAATTGTTGATGATCCTGATAGAATTTTAAGAAAACCTAAAAAAGTAGAGTCAAGGAAGTAGTAGTGAGTTAATTAAGGCAAATTCAATTCCTAAGGAGTTATCAAGCATATAGGATAGGATATTCAATTTGATTTATCATTTGAGAATTATTTATTTCATACCAAATCTAAAAACTCAGTCCATGATATTGTAATATACCCCAATTTTATTCAATTAGTGGGGTCACAAGGAAGAGAAGGGGCACCAACTATAAAGAGGAAAAAATACCTCATGTTTGGGTTCCTTGATTTTGTGTATCTAACCTTGAGAGTTTATTGAGTTGTTTAGCCAAGTAAACTGGTGTTGTTGAGCATAGGATTTCCAAGGATAAAACACCAAATCGCTTTCGGTGGACTAAGAGTGCCACCCTAGGAGAGAATTTTCTAAGATGATTGGAGAGTAGATTGCTAGAGATTGTGAGCCTGTTCAACCATTCTATTAGCTAGTTCGAGCTACGGTAGGACATAGGGCCATGAGTTTCTACCAATGAGTTGAGGGGTTTTACGGAGGAGTTTCAACCGATGAATTTAGAGAAATATTCCTTGATGGTGGAAAATATTTCACGGTAAATTGCAGAGTTGGAAACTACTACCACTAGGAGAACCAAATTCGTCCTCTTTAGAGCCTTCACAATAGCTTTCTGTGTAGAATTTCGTGGGTCATATTTGTAGCAAGGAGAAGCTAGGTGGGGGTAGATGTTTGGCCATAATTTCTAGGGAGTCATTTTAGAATATTCCAGCGATTTGGAGGGAGGAATTAAGGGGACTGCAATTGTTCTCTGGGTGGGACAAAAAACCAGTGAGGGAGGGTGCAACACCAATTTTTGGTAATTCTAGGAGGTTGGAGTTAGCCCAATTTTTATTTGGGTTTTTCTGGCCTGGTATCAAGGAGCTTGTTCCTAATTTTGAGGATTTTTTTTTTGGATTTTTGAGGCCCCAAATCACAGGTTGCCTCTAGTAGAAGTCACAGTAATTTATAGGTCAAACACACAACCAAAATGAGCCACCTTGGGGGGAGAAACTCACTTAATTCCACCTAGGTATTTTATTTCTTGTTGCTACAAGCCCAAGTGCACACTTTCCATCCCCATTGTAATTAGATTTTTAATGCAAACTTAATAAAATGGATCAAATTCCTATTTCTGGCTTACTGGAATTTTGATTTTCAGTTGCATGTTTGTATTTTAGATTGTGCATGCCTTATTTTGTTGTAGCTAGTTCATGTTTTTATATCACATTGTAAAAAATCTATAGTTTGTACATTATAGTGGTATCAATGCATGTTCTTGGCCAAATTTGGGCTTGAGAGCAGGTAATGATAGGGTGATTTGGTGGAGCAATGTATTGACATAGAGGTCAACGCAGAGGTAGAGGAAGGGGATGTGGTAGAGGTGATGAGGTCGGGCACTTTTTAGATACATAGTTTGATAACACCAAAGATTTCATGGGAGACCATGGTGGTGATGAGAAACCTAGATAGGGTGGGTTTGACCCACTATTGGAGGAGCTGGTGAGGTTGAACCAACAAATGATGGGGATGATGAGACAAATGATGGAGATTTAGCTATAGAAAATGCATAGGGGACCCCATGGGAGAGCTAATGAGGGGGAAGGAGGTTCACTCATAAGAGAAGGGAGCCAAGCACACCCTCGAAAAAACCAAAAACCCAAACAAATTTATGGCCAAAACCAAATTCCCATTATGCCATGCTTTACTAAGGAGCCTGAGCGTGAGAGAGGGGTTGATGCTTTTACAAATTTGATTAGATCATTCATTGATGGTATTGATTAATATGATGTTTTTCAGCCTAGAGTCAAGAGGATTCTCTTTTGAAGATTATTTCCATATGAAGGAGAAGTATTAGGGGGTTGGAGCCTCATCCCAGGGAGTGTAGCAATATTAGAGTTGGGATAGTCATAAGTTGGTGGGAAAGGTGACCTTACCTAGCTATGATGGGTCAGCTATGAATTCAGTGAGGGATTGGATTTAAAAGCTAGATACATACCTCAATCTGAAGTAATTGAGGGAGACAAATGCCATTAGGTTTGCCACACTACATCTGGAGGGGGACGCCCCAAAATGGCGGTACCATGGGTTTATCACACTCAGGAATGCATCCATCACTTCTTATACATATTTTACTTGTAGGCTGGTTGAGAGGTTTGACAAGAAGGATCTACAGTTGCACTTCATGGAGTTGTTTGACCTGAAGTAGACATATAGTGCATAGGCCTACATAGTGGATTTTCAAAGGCTTGTAGTGATGGTATCTGATATTTCATATGCAAGGCTGATCAGACTGTTCATAAAGGGGTTGGCCAAGCCCTTGAGAGGATGGGTACATGCATACAAGCCAATTCCATTGCAGGATGGCATTAGTCGGGCACGTGACATGTTGGAAGTTGTTCCAAAGAAGAGAGTCGTAACACCTACTAGACCCACTTTCCCACAAAAGGGGAAAAAAATCCAGCCTCATTGAAAGGAGTGGATTGGGAGAGGAGAATTGGATGATAAGACTAGGAGGGACCTAGGAGGAGGAAGCTGTGCTTCACTTTTTAGGAGCCATGGGCACTAGGGCATAAATGTACCAAGGGAAAGGTCCACTACATTGAGGTATTCTCAAATAGTGAGCTAGAGGAGGAGGAGACAAAACAAGAGCCAGATGTAGGAGATTGTGGGCCTTAGGGCACTAGTGGAGGTGACCCACCACCCACACCTGGGGAGGATAATTCTTACCCACTGGAGGGGTCATTACTTCACTTAAGGGAGTTCCAAAGTATTTGAATCTTCAGATCAGAGGCATAGTATAAGGACAAAGAGTGTTAGTGTTGGTGGATAGTGGGGCTACCCACAATTTTATTGATGCATAGTTGGTTGAGAGGCGAGGCATTCAAATGGAGATATTTGAGGGATTTTCGATGTTGGTGTCGGGGGATAGAACCATGCAGTGTATGAGATACATTCTAGACATGATGGTGACCACGAGGAACTACTCAATGAATGATCACTTCTATATAGTGAACGTTCTGAAAACTAATGTAGTGATGGGAGTTAAATGGTTATATTCCTCAGGAATTTTCTCTACATATTGGAAGAAGTTAGAGAAGGAGTTCATGGGCCCAGGCGGGAAGATGTTAGTGTTGAGAGGCATGCATTCATATCCACCTCACACAGTATCAACGCATAGGATGGAGGCTAAATTAAGGCATGATAACATAGCTTAGGTTATAGATTTGAGGATTTCAGAGATAGGGGGGCTAAAGCAGTATAAACATCCAAACATTTGGCTCTCTTGGAGAAGCATGCAACAATGTTTGGAGATATTCCACCAGGAAATCCACTAGAAAGAGGGTCCGAGCACACTATTGATTTGGATGAGGAAATACATGTTGTCATCACCACCCCCTATAGACATCCCAAGGCATATCGAGATGAGATTGAGAGAGCTATAAAGGAAATTTTGAGGTTAGGGAACATCAGGGATAGCTCAATTAATTTCCCTTCTTTAGTGGTGTTAGTGAAGAAGAAGGATGGGACCCTTCACATATGCATAGATTATATGGCCCTCAATAAGAAGACATTGAATAATAGGTTACCCATTCCATGCATTGATGGGATGATGGATGAAATTAGAGGATCCAATTAATTCTCTAAGATAGACTTGCACTTGGGGTACCACCAGATCCAGGTGAAGGAGTAGGACATCCAAAAGATAACCTTCCACTGCCACTATGGACAATTCGAGTTCTTGGTGATGCCCTTTGGGCTAACCAACACACCAATCACATTCTAGTCTTCCATGAACCAAGTGTTTTGCAAGCAGTTACGACGATATGTCCTTGTTTTCTTTGATGACATCCTGATCTATAATAGGACATGGGAGGAGAACCTCCAACATTTGGAGGAGGTCTTACACATTCTAGAGGAGCAACAGCTGTGTGCAAAAATGTACAAGTGTGAGTTTGAGCCGACGAAGATGATATACTGTGGACACGTGATTAGGGCATTTGTTATGGAGTGTGATGCATATTAAAGAGGGACTTGGGGAAGTTCTGACGCAGGGGGACCATCCTATAGTGTTTGAGAGCATGAATTTGTAGCCACATGAGAGACCACAGTCCATCTATGAAAAGGATATGTTGGCCGTGATGCAGGCGTTGGTTAATTTTAGACAATACTTGGTGGGAAACAGGTTGAAGGTGAAGACCGATCATAATGGTCTTTGATTCTTCTTGGAGTAACAAACCTACCGGAGAGGAAAAAAATGCATTAGTAAGATCCGAGCATATGAATTCAAGATTGAGTATGTCAAAGACAAGCTAAACATAGTGGCTGATGAAGTATCACGGAGGTCTACGACACTCTCTTCGATGGATATCACCCAGGACTAGAAGGCACAAATATTCGTGGAGTACTCTAGGGATGGACAGGCATGTGAGATGTTATACGATACTCATGGGGATGGAAGGTACCGATTGTTGGATGATTTTATTTATTACAAGGATTGGATCTACTTGGTACCATGATCATATTTGAGGGGGAAGATCGCACACACAATTCCTGATTCACCATTGGCAGGGCACCAAGGGTCCCTCAATACTTACAGGGCCATTCGGGAGAATTTCAAATGGAGGAGGCTTAAGGAGGATGTCCTGAAGCATGCTCGGGAGTGTGACACTTGACATAAGAATAAGGGGGAGCACACTCATCCAATAGGGTTTCTACAAGCTCTTCCTATTTCGAAGAGGAAACGGGAGAGTATATCAATGGATTTCATAACTGGGTCCAACGATACATGGGCGTGATTACATATATGTGGTGGTAGGTAGATCGACAAAATTCACCCACTTCTTCACCATTCCATCCAAGTACTCAACCTCACAAGTGGCCGAGTTATTTTTTCGAGAGGTGTTTAGGATGCATGGGCTGCATAAGACTATTGTCAGTGGTTGAGACAACAAGTTTATGGGAGGATTTTGGCAGGAGTTGTTTCACCTTGTAGGCATAGAGCTTACTCCTAGCACAAGCTACAACCCCTAAAATGATGGGCATATGAACATAGTGAACAAGTCGGTGGAGGGATACCTACGTAATTATGTGGTTGGGAAATAGAGGGTGCAGGTGAAGTGGTTGGACCTTAGGGAGTATTGCTACAACACCATGTTATGCAACCAACTCACAACATAGAAGACAAGATAGATCAACAACTTAAAAATTATCCACTTTGAGTGGGAAACCTCCTATACATTACATAAATGAACAATTATTGGATGATTCAAATGACAAAAAATACTTTATATATATAGCGGTCTAAGGGGTCACAATATAATTAGAACCTACATAATATAATAACGTAAGGGCACAACAATAACAATAGTGGGCTTCTATGGGGCACAATAATAACAATATGGGGACTATATGGGCACAACGATAACAATAAGGGGGCTACACTAACAATAAAAATAAGGGGATACACTAGTATTATAGGGACCTAACATGCCCCTCACCTTAGAAAAAGTGTTGTCCTCAATGCTTGAGTAGTTTTTGATGCTTTTGTATAAAATTATCATCCTCCCATGTGGCATCTTCAGCGGGTAAGTTCTTCACCTTGATGATATACTCTGAAATTGATTGATTTTGTAGCTATCAAGTTCTTGTTTCTGTGACTGCTTCCAAGGTTCCAATATGATTTTTCATTCCTCATAAATTTATGGAAATATTGTTTGAACTGGGAGCTTGTCACCTATAACCTTATTTAAGAATGAAACATGGAAAACTAGGTATACTTGGGAAGATGCATTAAGCTCCAATTTGTATGCCATAGTACTAATCTTTTGCAACACCTTTTAAGGAACATAATAGTTTGGCGATAATTTATTATCCTTCTTAGATTGCTTGAGGGACATTGTTTTCTATGGGTGTAGCCATAAAAATACCCAGTTGTCTACATCAAAACTTCTTTCATTGTGATGTTGATCTTCTTGTTGTTTCATTCGATTTTGGGCCAAAGTGAGGTTATCCTTTAAGAGTTGGAAAGCTTATTGTTGATGCTCGATGTGATATTCCACTCCTTGAACCTTATAATTTTCTCTTAAAGATGATGTGATGGACAATGGATGATATCCATAAAGTGCCATAAATGGGGTCATTTTTGCTACAGTATGCAAGGAAGTGTTATACCACCATTCAACCAGAGCTAACCACTTGACCCTGTTAGTCACCTATAAAAATTTGTCATATCAAATGGTGGCTAAAATCATTTTTAAGCCTTCAAGAAACAATTTCTGGCCAAATTGTGAGTTCTTAAAGTCTTATGAAGATAACTTGTTCTTGAGTTAATCTTCACTGCTGTTTCTCTCATAATCTTGAAAAATCTGCTGCTTTCCTAAAGAAAAAGACTGTTAAAAACCCATTTTTCCCTTCATTTTTTCCCTCCATTCACTCATAAAAAATCCTCCATTTTCCTCACTTTAACCTTCAAAATCACTTCAAGACCCTTTTAAAACCATTTGGTCTCCTACCATTTTGTTTAAAAAGCCTTCATTCCCCTATCGGAACCCTCAAAATTGGCTTAAAAACTCTGTTTTTAGCCTATAAACACTTATATTACATTATGTAGAGTTTTAGCCCCCGAGGGCTTAACTTCTATAAACCCCGCCTCTCATAGGACCATAAGCCTGTAACCAGGCGCTAAAAGTCCTTAAACCCCAGTTCGAAACCTTTTCCTCCTTTGAAATTCATAAAACCCAATTTTCCCTTTGATATTTCATGAATCGAATAGTTCGGAGTTTAAATGAATATTGGTCGTTGATCTTCTTTAATACCCCCAGATCCAATGGTCTGTGTTGCTCCATTTTCCAAACCCGCCATTTCCCCTTTTGCCTTCAATTCTTAATCTCCACCATCGATCTAGTTTTTAGATCGACGGCTCGCACTTAATCGCATCAAAAAAAGCCTGGAGTGCCATCCCTTGGTTTTCCCCGATTATGCGATTTCTGATTTAATCAGGACCGTCGATCATCCTTTGATCCGATGGTCGTTACCCAATCGCATCACAAATTTTCATTTCACCCTTTGTTTTTTCCCTCCGCCGATGCGATCCTGTGATTTAATCTAGATCGTCAAATCCACAAGAACCAACGACCCAGATTTAATCGCACTCCGCTCGTAGCCCTTACCATTGCACCCGCTGATTAAATATCCATCGTTGATCTCTCCTAGATCTAACGACCCGTATTAAATTGCATCGGCGCATTTCATCGTGCCTTTATTTTTTCCTCCGCCGATTCGCGACCTTGCGATCGAATCTGGGCCATCCATTTCACAGATCCGACGGTCCAGATCTAACTCGAAACCCTTTGTTAATTTGAAATGACCCCACTGTGTAAAGTCCTACGGTGAATATCCACCGTTAATCTCTACAGATCAATGACCCATAATTACCCGACCTCCACCCGACCCCGACCCCTACCTCATATTTCATTTCATTTACCCCAAGATTTTGATCTGAGCCATTAATCTTGAAGATCTAATGGTCCATATTAAACCCAATAGGCCCAATTCCCTTGGGACCTACTTCCTCCATCGATGAATCCTGACCGTCCATCCTGTGATCCAACGCCCCAGATGAAAACCGCCTTTGCTCGGCCCACCATTTTTCCCCCGTGCATCTTACCTCCATCGCACTCTCCTCACAACCATTCGATCTGATGCCCCAGATCTGACGACTAGCATGCGGTTTCATGTGATTTCACGTCTAGAGGTTAATGTTTTAATTTTACACGATATGGGTGGTCTTAAAAAGCCACGTGTCAAGCTCTAACGCATATCGCGCTAAAAAAGGTAATACCGCCTTTCTGCCTCAGATCTGTGCGAAAACCATTATGGGTTTCTACCAAACCACCTTTTCCCATTTACATTACATTCCATCGTTTTTAATCTCCAAAATTGATCTCTGAGATCTAACGGTCCTAGTTTAATCTAACCATTACACTATCACCCTCTGCCTTTCTTCCAAGAGACCTCATAAACGAATCTCTGCCATTGATCTATGTTTGCTGATCTAATCCGACGGCCCAGAGTCTTTTCGAAACCCAAAATTTCATTTTAACCCTATTTTTCCTTCGCCAAAGGTTTCTCACCCATTTCCTTTGTATATTCTCCCATTTCGCTATATTGTAGCCCCCTCTACATTATATAAACCCGATCAATCTCGACCGTTGACCTTTGCAGATCAACGATCTAGACTTAATATCCACCACTGTTTGTCCACCACCTCTCCTTTCGATCCCAGCGAGCAATCCTCACCGTTGGATGCTTTCATCCAACGGCTGTGATCTAACCTCAACCACCAAAGCAGTTTAACTCATCCACGCAAAATTTTATAACTTTCGCTTGTTTGTGTAGGTTTTTAAAGGTTTATCCATAGTTTTAAAGGAAATCAAAGGCTGGGGATGACGATCCCCTAGACCTTTATTCATCAAGGAGATCACTCTGCAGGGTTCCATATCATGTTTCATCTGTGCCTCATGAGCATTGATGCTATTTTAAAACCCTCTGCGTGCCTGCAAAAGCAATGAAAACACAACAAATTTCACAGACAAAGAGTATTCGTATCCATGAATAAAATCAAAGCACAAATCAATGTTTAAAGGTTTAAAAAAACAAGTTTTGAAGGATTAAGGCATAAATTCGACTATCAAAGGCGTAATCCACAGTTGAAACAGTATGAAGAACAGAAGACAAAGATTAAGCCAAATTAGGCCTAAAACACAGATTAAAGCAAATTAATAGTGTTTTAAGGAAGAACAATCAACTCTATCAATCCAAGAAGCCTCCACTTCCACATCAAAGGCTAATTGAATCCTCAGCTGCTACCAAAAGACACCCGCAGCCTCAAAGCAATCAAAGAAGACAGAGTTATTGCCTCAGTCAGTGATATTTTGCCTAAAGACAACTGAACAGTTAATTCAACCAAAGGAACTTATTGTAAACTGTTAGCAGAGTTATTACAAAGATAAGAAAGAGCCTTAAAGTCAACAAACTCTCCCAGCGAGCTTAATACTTAATGAAAATCAATTAATATAGAGGAAATATTAGAAAATTTCTCCATTGAGCCCCTCAAAGGCCGAGAAGCATTAAACTGTATTAATTGAACTTATAAGATCTTTTATCCCAGCCCACCTCTTCATTCCTTCTATAAATACTTCTGTAGAAAATGAGATAATGTTGGTCACTCCATATCTGTTGCCTGTAAATAGTTTACTGAAGCTGCTGTAAGCTTTGTTTGTAATTGAAGATACCTAAGTTGAGATGAGAAGTTTGAAGCTGTAGAGACTCACTGGACTTGAATATTGTAACTGGTTTGAAGCATCAAATACAACCTGATTTATGGGATCCTCGTCTATGTCAACGGTGATGTTTTTCTTATTGTAAATTGTTATTTTCTTTTTGTTTCCATTCTGTCCATCTTCTCTGATAAAGAACAACAATTATAGAGTTAGGATTTACTGTCAAAGTTACCCTGCTCTCACTGATAAGATTTATCTACATGTTTTCTTCCAATTGTGTTATTTAAGAATGATTTAATACTGTCCAAGAAGTCAAGATGTTGGCGTTCCTTTCTCTTACTGTCTAGATTTTAAACATTGTTCTTGAATGTTATTTTCAATGTCTGCTAAGTAAAGTTGAACTAGGGAAGTCTATGGTTAGCCTTGTCCTCTAATTATATCTCCAAAGGTTGTCTGAAAGTTTCCCTAAGAGTATGTTGAAAGCAGGCTAGGTTCAAAGTCCTTACCTGATCTTAGACTATTCTTTTGTTTATCTTAAGTGTTGTCTTGAAAATTTTGCTAAGTAAAGCAGAGCTAGGGAAGTCTATGATGAGCCCTGTCCTCTAGTTTCTTCTCCAACAGTTGCTTTGAAAAATTTCCCTTAGAATATGCTGAAAGTAGGATAGTTTCAAAGTCCTTACTTGATCTTAAGCTATTCTTTTTGTGTTTTAAATGTTTTCTATTGAAAGTGCATCAAAAGCAGGCTAGTTTCGAAGCACTTACCTGATCTTAGATTACTTTTATGTCTTTCTTAAGTGCATGCCAAAATCAGGATAGTTTCAAAGTACTTACTTGACCTTAGGCTACTCTTTGTTCTTCATCTGTTTGATTCCCCTTCTTATTGTTTCATTTCATTCCATAAAATCAATTTAAATAGATCCTATGACATAGATGACTTGCCCCATGGACCACTCTTGAACCTTGTTGTTTCAATTAAATCCTACTATGACTCCATAGCCCAATGGATTGAAGCTGCTTCTTGCCTATCTTGTTAGCTGAGTTACTCTTCACTTGCATACAACTTCACCCTTCATTTAGACTTCCTTCACCTTCACATATCTTTGCCCAAACAAAACCAAACAAAAACCTTGTTCTTCATAACTAGCCTAATATCACATTTTAAGCCTTAAAAGATAAATCAATATTTGCACTTATAGAGAGATCCCTCTTTGGATTTAGGAGGGCTAGATCCTAGAATCCCAAAGTGGTTCAAGTGTTCTCCCTGCAATTTTGGTCTCGCCAATCTGCCGAAATTACAGGGAGCTAACAGACCCATTGGGTTTGTTTATAGAATAAAAATCAACGCATATATCCTTCCAAACATTTGTTCACTATTTCAGTTTTCCAATTAGATTGAGGATGATAAGATGAGCTATGAGATAGTTGGGTACCCAGACAAGAAAATAATTCCATCCAAAAATTTCTAGTGAAAATGGGATCTTTGTTGCTTAAAATAATCTTTGGGTTTCCATGTAGCTTTTGAATTGTTTCCATAAATGTATTAGCAACTGTACTGGCTTTAAATGGGTGAGATAATGCAAAAAGGTGTGCATACTTGGTAAGTATATCAACTACCACCATGACGACACTCTTTCCTTCGGACTTGGGTAAACTTGTGATAAAATACATTGAAACATCCTCCCAACCTTGCTTGGAGTGGATAAAGGTTGTAGAAGACCCTGAGTCTCAATTGTCTCAACTTTATTTTGTTGGCAGACCAAAAATTCTGCCACAAACTTTTGACTACAAAAGTTAAGGCCATCCATAAAAAAATATTTCTTGACCCTGTGGTGAGGTTTTAAAATCCCGAGTGTCCTCCTAAGGTAGAGGTGTGAAATTCCAAAAGAATATTTTGTTTTAGTTGGGAATTATTACAAATATATAACCGATATTTGTACCATAATGAATAATTTTTCTAGCTAAATGTATAATATGTACTGGGATCTTGCTAAAACTTTTGAATGAGTGTCCACACTTCTTCGTCATTCTTACATTTCTACCTTGCTTCAGTTATCCAATCTGGTTGGATAATAGAGATGGCACAAAGCAATGCTTCCACATCCTCATCCTTTATTCAGAGTGCATCTGCAACAACATTTAACTTCCCTTTTTTGTAGATGTTTTCAAAGCCATAACCCAACATCTTTGTGACCCATTTTTTCTGCTCTTCTGAAGACATTATTTGTTCCAAAAATTATTTAATACTATCATGATTTGTTTTTACCTTGAAGTGTCTTCCCATTAGGTAAGGTCACCATTTATTTAGTGCATGTAGTATTGCCAACATTTACTTCTCATAAATATGCTTATGTAAATAATTTCCTTTGATTGGACGACTTTCAAAAGCAATGCGTCTTCCTTCTTTCATTAAAACAACACCAATTCCATTTCCCAAGGCATCACATTCCACAATAAAGGTTTTTGTGAAGTATGGCATGGCTAAGACCGGTGCTTGGCACATTGCCTCTTTAAGATGTTCAAAGGCCTTAGTTGCTTTTGGATTCCAAGAAAATGCATCTTTCTTTAGTAATGTTGTTAGAGGTGTTGCTATTCTACCATAATTCTTAACAAACTTGTGATAATACCCTGTTAACCCGGGAAATCCTCGCAGATGCTTTATGGTTGTGGGGATTTTCCATTTCTTAATGGATTTAGTTTTGTTAGGGTCTACCTTAACGTCCTCATGAGATACAATATGACCCATATATTCCACCTCCTGTACTCCAAAGAAATATTTGGAGGTTTTTGCATATAATTGTTTCTCCTCCAATAGTTTGAGCACCCTATTAACCTGTTGAACATGATCCTTCCAAGACTTGCTGTAGATTAGTATATCATCAAAAAATACTAACACAAATTTTCTAAGGGAGGGTTTGAAAATGGAATTCATCAACCCTTGAAATGTAGAAGGTGCATTGGTAAGGCCAAAAGGCATGACCAAAAATTAATAATGACCCTCATGAGTTCTAAATGTTGTTTTCAGAATGTCTTTAATCTTCATTCTAATTCGATGATATCCTGAACGAAGGTCCAACTTGGTGAAGTAAATTGCTCCATGTAATTCATTGAATAATTCATCATTGATGGGAATGGGAAATTTATATTTAATAGTGAGCTTGTTGAGCTCCATATAATACAAACTCATGCGCCATGATCCATCCTTCTTTTGCACCAATACTACTGGAGCAGAGAAATAACTTTGACTAGGTTGAATTATACCAGCGTCTAACATTTCTACAATCATACGTTCAATTTCAGTCTTTTGGGCATAGGGATATATGTAAGGACTGATGTTTGGAAGGACACTTCCCATAATTTAATGAATATCATGATCATGAACATGAATAGGTGGGAGGAATTTGGGAGTCTCAAATACCTTGGAATGCTTGTCCAAGACTTTTTGGAGATATGGAGAAATATATGATTTTGATGTTTGAAACTCTAGTGAGAATAATTGTGCAATTACGCGTCATTGTTATTTCTTTAGAAGCTTTGTCATCCAATTAGATCTGATTATATTTCCTAGTTTTTCTATGATACCCCTTAATTCAACTTCCTTTCCTTACCAAAAAAAATCAAGAAAATTTCTTGAAAATTAAAAGCTATCGTACCCAAAAATTGTAACCATTGAACTCCTAGTACAATCTCGACACCACCCATTGGAATGGATAGCAATGGGCTATTCAATATATATTCCCCCATGGTTAGCTTGATATTATGGCACTTTCCAAACAAATTTATAGTTCCTCCATTTTCAACTATCACTTGACACTCTGGTGCTGGATATAGGAAGCAATTCAATTCCTTTGCTATCTTACAATGAATAAAATTATGGGTACTACCTGAATCAATCAACACTATTTCATTTTTCTTATTGATATGTCCTTCTATATTGAGATTTTTAGGAGAGGTAATTCCCGTCAATGCATTAAAACATATGTTTGGATTCATTTATTCTTTATCTAAGGTCGGTTCCTGGTGTATATCCTCTTCTTTTGAAGTTTCTTGTTCCTTTTCTTCATCCTCTTCACAATCTATATAAAATAATTTATTCTTAGCACACTTATGAAATTTAGTGTATTTTATATCACAACTCTAACAAAGGCATTTAGCTCTTTTTTTTTCCAGCTATTGTGGTGTCAACCTTGTAGGTTGTGGAAAGATAGGAGTAGCAACAATTCCATCCTTAGAGTTGTGAGTGGTAGGCTTCCTTGTCGCCATAATTTTTCTTTCAATTTTTCTTGCCAACCTGAATGCCTTCTCCAATGAATCGGGTTCCCAAAGGAGAACCTCATGTTGGATGTTATTATTTAAAGTCCCTATGAAGACATCAATCCTATGTTCCACTAGAATTTCATTTACCCTTATATTTAATTTTTGGAAGTCCTGAATGTGCTTTGCCATTGAACCCTTTTGTTTGAGGTTTATCAATTGAATAAAGTGTTGAGATTCAACAAGATGATGAGCTTAGTGAAAAGTAAGAACCTTCACTACGTGGGGCATGCAAGCTATTTTTCGGTGTATGTCTATTTTTAGACATGGTGAGCATATTCTATAAGTTGCAGGATGCTATTTGTAGATGGTTGATCAAATGTGAAAATTAGATGAAATTCTATTTTTAGAATATTGGGCGAATTCTATTGATAGATCGTCAATCTAAAAATAGATGCATGTCGATTATTATTAGCCCTTAATAATAATCCGACAATAAATAGTAACTTATTCTCTTGGAGCACTTTATTTCAGTGGGCTGAAGGAATTACGCAATTCCTAGGGTGGTTGGTGACTCATGCATGGAGGACTTAGTTAAAACTAAAGTGGAAAAGTTGTGACAGAGTTGGAAGAGTAGTTATGGGAGTTGTTATTTAGTTTAACTCAGTTGTGCTAGTTTTATCTAGTTCTAACTGAAAGATACACTAGTGAGATTTTAGTGAATTGGATATTTAATTAATTCAAAACTAATAACTCACTTGCAACTGAAAAAATACAGCATTTAACTACTTGCATGTCAGATCCAGTGGATACCTAGTGGAGAGATAGGTGAAAGGGTGAGATGGACTATCTGTTGTGACTATAGTGATGCATTCAATGCATCTGAAACACATTGGAGATTCCAATGAGGATTGCGCAGTCAAGGAAAGGCCAATTTGAATTCATTTAGAGGTCTTCTTTAGCAAGGATTGTGTAGTGGAGGCAGGCTGTCAAGGGGCAAGAAATTGGTGCATAAATATGCAAATTTCTGCATGACAGTGTGTAATTATTGTTGATTGTACTGAGAGATTGATGTACTGATATTTGTATGAGATTGTTACATGATTCCATTGATATACATAATATATGATATTTGAGGTTTTTAGCTTTAAGCTTTCCCATTAAACAAATGTGTTTATGTGTGATTGATTTTCTTCATGTGTTTTGCAATTGGCGATTTAATTTCCGCAAAGAATTAAGTGGAAGGATTATGTATTTAACATAAGATTAATTTGTTAGATCAGGAGAATTCGATAATAATACCAGTATTAATAAATTTCTACATGGTATAGGATCAGTGTTAATCACTGGAGATTGAAATAATGAAGCGGTGTTGAGTTTTGTGCTGGTGGACAATTCGAATTTGCTGCAGAAATTTCTTGGTGCGACAATTGAGTATTCATTGAAATGTCTTTCAATGGGTTTTAGTTGGAGTATGCCCTTGAGGGTAGATCAAACTAAATAGCTTGGAAGGACATGATGGAGGCAGTGCTTGAAGATAATGGACTGAAGGTGTTCATCGATAGCGATGTTCCTAAGCCTACTTCTAGCGATGTTGCATTACTTGACACATGGCAAAAGAAGGTAGCAAAGACAAGAATAATTATGTTGGAAGGTGTGAAAGAAAATATTGTGCCAAGAATTCACGGGAAAGCCACTCCATTTGCAATGTGGAAGGTTTTGACATATCTTTTCCAAAGCAACAACGACCATAGGAACTTGGTGCTGAAAGATAAACTTAAAAAAATCAAAATGGAGAAGGGCGACAGTATTCCAAAATATCTCATGAAGTTTATCCAATGTAGCGATGAGCTGGGGAGTGTGGGAATTATAGTTGCGGATGATGACTTGGTGAGCTTGGCTCTCCTTGGGCTTCCGAAGAGTTGGCATAGCTACAAAGACTCTATTAATGGATGGGAGAAATTGCCGGATTGGGAGGGACTTTGGTCGGATCTTGTGCAGGAGGAGATAAGGCGGAATACCAGGGATGGCTCTTCATCGAAGAATGATGATGAAGATAATTGCGCTTTGGCTGCCAAAGCAAGGAAAGGGAAGGGGAAGAAATCCCATCCAAAATCGGAGGCTAAAGGCAAGAAGTTGGATTTGTCCAAGGTGAAGTGTTTTCACTGTCACAAACATGAGCATCTCACCACTAACTGCCCACTGAAAAATAAGAACAAGAAGGCTGCTGGAGTTGTAGCAGGTGAAGCCTTAGCCTCGTAATTTGAACTCGATTTCTCTTTGATCGCATGCTTGGTTTCAAGTGCAATGGGATCGGTGTGGTATCTTGATAGTGGTGCTTCCTTCCATATGACAAGAGACAAGGAGTTGTTTAATGACTTGGAGGAGAAGGATCTCCAAATGCATATAGAGATGGGTGACGATGGTAGATACAGTACGACCGAAATTGGAACCATTACCTTTGAGAGGGAGTCAGGTAAACCATTTCTGTTGAAAGATGTTATGCATGTTCCAGGTCTTAAGAAGAACTTGGTCTTGTTCGCTATGTTGGAGGACAGAGGTTATGACGTTGTTTTTAGTGAGGGAAAAGATTTCCTGCGACATAAAACAATGAGTCAAACCAAGAGGATAGGGATTCGAGTTAATAATCTCTACAAGCTGGAGGTATATGGCTCCGCTGCAATGATGGAAAAGCAAAAGAAGTGATGAGCCGGGATGAGGGCGAATTATGGTACAAGAGATTAGGCCATCTTCACCATGGCACCTTGAAGATTTTGCAGTAGATTTCTACTAGACTTCCCAAGGGTACTCTTTTGCAGTCAGATCAGTGTAAGGGATGCACTATCGGTAAGTTTGTGAAGACCACATTTCATGAGAAGGAGAATCGTGCTTCGGTGATCCTGGAGAGAATTCACACAGACGTGTGTGGAACTTTATTGGTTGATTCAACAACAAAGAACATGTATTATGTTATTTTTGTTGATGACTATTCTCGTAGATGCTGGATCTTCTTCATGCAGAAGAAGAACGAAACATTCTCAAAGTTCCATGAGTTTAAAGCAATGGTGGAGAAGGAGTCAGGGAAGCAAGTGAAGGCTCTGTGGAGTGATAATGGTGGTGAATATATCTTGAATGAATTCAAAGGCTTCTATAGAAAAGAAGGAATTCGAAGAGAACTCATAGTGCCTCAAAACCCACAGAAGAATGGGGTCACGAAGAGGAATGATAGAACGATCGTGGGTGCTGCACGAGCGATGCTGCATGACTAGGGCCTACCGATGCACTTATGGGCGGAAGCATGAAACACTACGTTTTATGTGAAAAATCGTTGTCCTCATAGAGTACTTGGCATGAGTACACCTGAAGAATCTTTTACTGGTAAGAAGCCTGATATTTCTCATTTGAAGATTTTTGGCTCATCTGTTTACATTCATGTGACAAAGGACGCTAGGAAGAAGTTGGAGTCGAATGCAGAAGTTGGGATATTTGTGGGGTACACAGAAACACCCCATAATTATTGTGTGTATTTTCCAAACAGTCAAATGATTGTGATGCGACAAGATATAAAATTCAATGAGGTGAAGGCCATGAAGTTGTCGCTTGAGAGGGAGCTACACTTGCATGCAGAGAGGAGCTACTTGTTCCCAAAGACGAGCCTCTAGATGTGGATCAACCACAGGAGGAGATTCATGGAGTGGAGGAGTCCACTCATGTAGAACCAAACATCAAAACAGGCAGAAAGTGTACCACAGAAGCTGAGAGACTGAAGCTTGATGTGACACAGAATGTAGGAGTCCCTACATCACAGTGGAGACAGAGACAGTCACCTGACCGATTTACTGGATACATGGCTCTTATGAGCAAGTGTATCGTGACAGAGCCATCTTCTTTTGAAGAAGCAGCGCAGGAGCCCACATGGGTAGATGCCATGGTAGAGGAGTATGAATCCATTGTCAGAAACAGTGCTTGGGAGATTGTTCCAAGGCAAGCGGGTAAATCAGTGGTAGGTTCAAGATGGATCTACAAGGTGAAGCAAGATACTGATGGAAGCGCCGAGAAGTATAAGGCCACTAGTACATTTGGGGGAAATTCTGACACTTGGTTCCAACACTTTTGACCAAATGTCGGAAATTTCCCCAAATTTTTTCAATCCCGCCCGAAACCATCGCTATATCGATGTTTAGAGAAAAGTGTCGCAATACCGACACTTAGACAAAGTGTCGCAATTGCGACATTTGGAGGAAGAAGTTGCAATTGCAACACTATGCCCCAAAGCGTCGCTATTGCGACGGCTGCCTCCAAACGTCGCAAGTGTGACACAATGTCTAAGTGTCGCAATTGCGACGTTTGGAGGCATCCGTCGCAATAGCGACGCTTTGGCCACCGTCGGTATAACGACAAGTACACAGACTGAAGTTTTTTGGCTATCAATTTCAGAGAAAAAGGACAAAACAGTGACACGTGGCAAGTCGTACAAGTTCGTTCTACTAAACCAGTCCAGAATTAGGTCATTGTGGAAGATTGGACACAACTTTGTCTTGGAGAATCCAAATCAGGTCAGACCTGTGGCATTTGAAAGAAGCTTCAGAGATCTACTACAGGGCTGAATTTCAGATATCTAAGATTTTCAACTACAGAGATAATTCAATTTCAATATCGAGCTCCTAAAAGCTAGTAAAAGGTGTGTATTTTTTCCGAATTGCATAAGTCTTGTTTGAAGAATCAAGTTGAATTGATTCCAAGGGCATCTTGTAGAATAGATATCAATATTGGATTCTAAAATGGCCCCTAAAAAGAATTCAACACCCATAAAGCCTTCAGAAGGCTCTACCATGACTCATGAAGATGAAGAATTGCAACATGATCTATCAAAATTACAAGAACAAGTGCAACAAATTTCACTCTCGCAAAGAGCAGCAAAAAATGAAATGGAAGTTTTGAAGAAAGGTGTGGAAGTGAAGATGGATGGTTTGAAGAAAGGCATGAAAGCTAAGATGGATGGCGTGGAAGTAAAGATGGAAGGTTTGAAGAAAGGCGTGGAAGCTAAAATGGATGGTGTGCAAGCTAAGATGGATGGCGTGGAAGCTAAGATGAATGGCATGGAAGCTAAGATGGATGGCATGAAAGTGGGCATGGAAGCTAAGATGGATGACATGAAAGACAACATAGAAAACATGAAGAATGATCTAAAAGCATACATGGAAGGCTTGATGACAAGCTTAAAACCAAAAATGATTCCTAATGGCGGAAATATAGGAGAAGAACCTCATGATGAGAACAAAATAAATGTTAATCGTGATTTCATAAACTCGAATGTTGGTGGGAAGAACTACCATATTCCAAAAATGGATATGAGGAAGTTTGATGGAAAGGATCCTGTAACATGGATACTACAGATGGAGCAATATTTTGATCTCCATAACGTGCAAAACACACAAAAGGTACGCATTGCAACTTTACATTTAGAACAAAATACATTTGTATGGTATCAATGGCTTTGCTCCCGTAAAAAAATTGTCACTTGGTCAATTTTTACTGAGGAAATGATAGCACATTATGAGGATACAAAGAGCAACACCTTCTTTAGCCAATTGATAAATCTCAAACAAAAGGGTTTAGTGGGGCAGCACATTGAGGACTTCCAAAAATTGAATATAAGGGTAACTAATATTCCATAGGAACACTAGATTGATCTCTTCATAGGCACTTTAAAGGATAAAATCCAACATGAAGTTCGCGTTTTGGAACCCGATTCATTAGAGAAGGCATTCAGGTTGGCAAGAAAAGTTGAATGTAAAATTATGGCGACAAGGAAGCCTACCACTCAATTCTATAAAGAAGGAAGTGTTGCTACACCTAGATTTCCACAACCTACAAGGTTGACACCACAACAATTGGAAGAAAAAGAGCAAAAGGGATTTGCTACAGTTGTGATAGAAAATACACTAAAGGTCATAAGTGTGCTGAGAAGAAATTATTTTACATAGATTGTGAAGAGGAAGAAGAAAATGAACAAGAAGAGGATATACACCAGGAACCAACCCTAGAAGAGGAAGAAATGAATCCGACCATATCGTGTAATGCACCGGCAGGAATTACCACTCCTCAAACTCTCAAGATAGAAGGACAAATCAAGAAGAAAAAGGTAATAGTGTTGATTGATTCAGGTAGCACCCATAATTTTATTTATTGTAAGGTAGCCAAGGAATTAAATTGTTTCCTATACCCAGCACCAGAATGTCAAGTGATGGCTGCAAATGGAGGAACTATAAATTGCTCTGGGAAATGCCATAATATCAAGCTAACCATGGGGGAATATGTATTGACTAGTCCAATGCTTTCCATTCCTATGGGAGGTGCTGATGTTGTACTAGGAGTACAATGGTTACAATCTTTGGGGACGGTAGCTTTTAATTTTCAAGAACTTTTCTTGAAATTTTTTTCAGAAGGAAAGGAAGTCGAATTACGGGGTATTGAAGGGAAGCCGTGAAGGATAATAAGCTCTAATGTCATGACAAAGCTTCTAAAGAAAGAACAACGAGGCGTAATTGCACAATTATGCTCACTAGAAGTTCCAACATCAAAATCATCTATTTCTGCAGATCTCCACCAAGTCTTGGACAATCATTCCAAGGTGTTTGAAACTCCCAAAGGACTCCCACCTATTCGTGATCATGATCATGCTATTCATTTGATTCCAGGAAGTGTTCCTCCAAACATCCGGCCTTGTAGATATCCTTACTTCCAAAAGAGCGAAATTGAACGCATGATTGCAGAAATGTTAGAGGCGGGTATAATTCAACCTAGTCAAAGTTCTTTCTCTGCTCCTGTAGTATTGGTACACAAGAAGGATAGATCATGGCGAATGTGTCCGGATTATAGGGAGCTCAATAAGCTCACCATTAAAGATAAATTTCCCATTCCTGTGATTGATGAATTATTGGATGAATTACATGGAGCAATTTATTTTACCAAGTTGAATCTTCATTTAGGATATCATCAAATTAGAATGAAGACTGAAGATATTCCAAAAACAGCATTTCGAACTCATGAGGGTCATTATGAATTTTTGGTCATGCCTTTGGCCTTACCAATGCACCTTCTACATTTCAAGGGTTGATGAATTCCATTTTCAAACCCTTCCTTAGAAAATTTGTGCTAGTATTTTTTGATGATATACCAATCTATA
>JAXQQM020072312.1:0-86347 GCA_034641835.2 Pinus albicaulis | reverse complement strand
GGGGGTTACAAGGGTAAAACAATAAAAGTAAGGGGGGCTGCACAAACATAATAAGGGGCTACACTATTAATATAGGGACTTAACATGCCCCTCTCCTTCAAAAAAGTGTTTTCCTCAACGCTTGATTATTTCTTGATGCTTCTGTATAAAATTCTCATCCTCCCATGTGGAATATTCTATACGACAGATCTTCCACTTGCTGAGATACTCTGAAATTGATCGTACTTTTTGAGTTATTGTTTATATGGCTGCCTCAAAACTTCTTTCGATGTGATGTTGATCTTCTTATTGTTTCATTAGATTCTGCACCAAAGTTAGGTTATCCTTTGAGAATTGGAGAACTTGTTGTTGATGCTCGATGTGATCTTCCACTAATTTATCATTCATATTAGCTATTATTTGATCTTTCAAGACATCCAAACTAGCCTCCATTTATGCTTTTAAACCATCTATGTCATATTTGGTTGCTCTTCATAACATCAAAATTTGTTGCACTTGGTACCATAATTTTGATATCTCATACTGCAATTCTTCCTCTTCATGCATCATAGTATAGATTTTTGAGGGCTTAATGGGTGTTCAATTATTTTTAGGAGGCATTTCAGAACCCAATATTGAAATATATGCTCAATAGGCCCTTGGAATCACTTCAAACTGATTCTTCAAACAAGCCTTATGCAATTCGAAGAAAAAAAATACACACCTTTTACTTGCTTTTGGGGAGTTCGATAAGGAAATTGATCTATCTCTAAAATTGTAGAACATCAATATCTGAATTTCAGCCCTGTAGTAGACCTCTGAAGCTTCCTTCAAATTCCACAGGTTTTATCTGATTTGGATTCTTCAAGGAAAAGTTATGTCAAATCTCCCATAATGACCCAATTTTGGACTAGTTCAGTACATCGAACTTGTACGACTTGCCACGTGTCAGTGTTTCATCCTTTGGCTGTGAAATTGATAGACCGAAAACTACAGTTTCTGTACTTGTGGCCACTGTTTACAGCATTCCAATCCGATGCTCAGAGAGATATCTATGAATATTTTTCCACACTCACCTCTTTGAGATGAAATTCAGAAGCCTCAAAAATCCCTAACTTCCACAGATCATATTTCCGAAAATATTGCGAACCAATATCTGAAATTTTGTGATGATGTTCCTCAGGATTGAGGCTTCGCACTCTAAAAATTTCAGCTTCCGAACCTTCGTGGAAAAAAAATTATTACGAAAATACCACAATGACCTGTTAAGGTTAAATTCGTGAGCCTACAAAATGACCTAAATTGCACAGATCATATCTCTGAAAATATTGCGAACAAAGCTCTGAAATTTTGTGACATTGTTCCTAAGTATTTTGGCTTCGTAGTATAAAAATTTTAGATTCTAAAACTTCGTAGAAAAAACGTTATAGCAAAAATGCCACGATGACCTGTTTGGAGCAGCAAAACCCTAAAAATTTAAAGCTCTGATACCAAACGTTGTGAAGCCAGATCCAAAAATAGAAGAAAAGGGATATCAACACCTTAGAAATAAGCCACTTAGAGGGGGAAACCTACAATACATTACATGAATGAACAATTCTTGGATGATACAAATTACAAAACATCCTTTCTATATATAGGAGTCCATGGGGCCACAATGTAATCCTAGTGGGGCCACAATGTAATCCTAGCCGACCTAACAATAATAATGTGAGGGCACAATAATAACAATATGGGGGTTACAAGGGGTACAAAAATAAAAATAGGGGCGACTATACAAAAATAATAAGGGACTACACTATTAATATAGAGACTTAACAGAGAAGATCACATTAGGTAGAATAGAGTCATACATGGAATTTGTAGAGGTGAAATAATGGAATTATTAATGAAATTATTCAAAGGAAAAAATGATAAAAGAATTAACATATATATCCGAAAACAAGTCAAGTACCTATTGAATGTTTAACCCAGTAAACCGTTAACCCAGGGTATAGAGTTGGAACTCTGAATCATGGATTGGTCGTTCCTATTATCCTATGATGTACATAGAACAAAATACTGGGATGGTTCAGACATCACTCGTCTTAATAAACTGAAAGATTAAAAAAATAATTCTACTCTTAATAGAGAGACATAGGCCATTGTCTTAAAATTCAAATGACATCATTATAACTATAAAAATTCTAACCAAACTTTGCTTTATATCATGATAATGAACAAATAGAAATTACAGTGCTATACAACTAAAAATTAGATTGAGCATGGATAGAGCATTCTAGAAGAACATGAATCCAACTTTCCGTGACACGGAGAATTAATTAAGACTAGGTAAGCGGAACACCAAAAACATTTCCTCTAGTAACCTTAAATGAGAGAAACAGTGAAAAGAGGATGGATTAATAAGAAACTCAGATAACCCATAAAACTCTAAATAGTATTCAAAATGCATTAAAGTCGGTCTCAGAATCAGAAGAAATTTATTTTCTTAAATTACTTAATACAAATACACATACAACTATAATAGAATAGAAATACATTGCAATAGAGCCTACAGGTAACAAATAAATGCCATTGGTTTAAATTTAGAAGCTTTTCTGATGTGCTACAAACCCATAGGAGAAAAACTCGTACCTGTAGAGAAAGCAGTGAAGAGTATGAGACCAAACCCTCATCAAAGAAGTTAAAATAAAATAGTGAGGAATTTTACCAGTCAACCTCAGCGGATTTACCCTAAAAAATGAGAGGAAACATTATAGCTCATAGTGTAACATTTGTAGAAAGGGAACTACTAAGTAAATGCAAGAGAAAAAAACTAAGATACCTGTATTTGATTAAGCCACAGGTGAAGGAGAAGCGCTGCAGAAATACAGGCATAGGGTTGAGAAACTGGAAAAAAATGAGAGAAAAATGAAAACTCGGACATATTTTGGAGCAAGCATGGAGGGCGTACCTACAACGATGAAGGAGGCCGTCATAGTATCTTGATAGTAAAACCTGGAACACCACTCAAACCTATAAAACCAAGCCAATCTATAGATTATTTGTGTTTCCCCCAAAAAAATTGTAATGTGCACGACACTCAATAAGAAGATTTAACTCTCTTAACATATAGCGAAGGAAATGTTGCTATAAATCCAAGGAAAAATAGAGGGCATTCTGTGGAAAACCTGATTGAAAGGATGAGATGTTGGACTATTAAAACAATGTTTAGGCTTACCTGTAAACACCATGCCGATAGCGCCAAGAGGAGCGCTTGGAGATTGAACTTGTAAGTTTGGAGGTGCGACCAAGTTGCAAAGGTACACCGCCATTGTGCTCAACGCAAATCACCGAATCAATTAGGGTTTGGACGAGGTGAATACCCTATGCCAGTACCTAGAATTCACAACCACCTATCCCAGATCTTGGATCTGATGGTGATCCATCAAGACAAGTGTAATACCCCGATTTTCTATGTTTTTAACTTGACAATTGAACAAGTGAAAGGGGGAAATTGGACCCCAATGGAGAACTATTATGTGGATTTTTATTTATTTTTTTATAAAATAATATGGAAAATTATGTGTTCAGTGACTAAATTGAGAACGGATATCTGAAAACCTAATCCATGAGCATGGATAAGGTGATAAGACTCTCCCACACCTTCCAGAAATCCTTGGAAGGAATAAAACAAGTTACTAAAAAAAAAATTACATTTGGAGATAAATATCTAATTTCCCTAATAAAGATGAAAGTATTGGGAAGAGGTGGAAAAAGTTGGAAAAGCAGAAAAGACAAATTTTAACATACCTCTATGGAAGAAACAGAGGGAAAGTGTAGGAAAAATAGGAAGAAAGCATCCTAAATTTACTGGACATAGTAAATGGAAAAAAGCTAGGGAAAGAAATGCTTAAATAATTTTTTATAGGATAGACAAAGGGTTGTCTATCACTGGAGCTAAGGTCTCTAATCAGGGGTGAGTTTCAAAGAGAGAGCTCTACGGTTGGGTGGTAACTAGTCAGAGCTAATTGGTATGCACACTAAACTAGAAATGAACTGTTTGATTTTAAAATTTCATGTGTGATGCTTGACACCTGATTAGGAAATTGTTAAGATTGATGTGAATTTGCTTAAGTTAACTTTGTAGAATTCACAAATGTTTAATTAGCATTGGGTATAATGATTTATAAAAGGCCCATATATTTAACAAATTTTACTACAGTATTAATACTGAAATCCGTATGGTGGTATGGACAAAGTCTATTTAGATCCAAATCCCAGACTGTCTAAACCCAGTGACAGGTTTAAATCTGGGGTTAGGTATCTAACAGAGAATTTCTCTATTCTAGTCAAATAAATAAATTTTTATTATTACCTGACTAGAATCACAAAGAGAGGATGTCATTAAATGAATTTTAATTTTTAGATATATATAAATCTACACAGTTATAGGTAGAGGCTCTAGTACAAATACATATATACATGTATATAAATTAATGTGTTGCAAGAAAACTTTAAGAGCTGACATAAAATAAATGAATTAACATTATGCTTCTAGCTTAATTTACCACTATATATATTCATGTTTTAAGGAGCTTAGAACTTATTCAGAATTGGATATTAAATAAATTTAAATAAGCTAGAAGACTGGTCTAGAGTAATACATTAGAAATTTGAACTCTTTAGATGACCACATCATATGCCTATGGAAACAACATATTAAACTAAAAATAGGTAAATTTGAGCATATATATATATGTGTGTGTGTGTGTGTGTGTGTGTGTGGAAATATAAAAACATTCTATGTTCTGTGCTACAACAAGCAATGATAATAGAAGTGAATTTTATGATCTTTAGAATACAAAAACAGTGATACCATCACCAAGACAAGTATTATAAGAAATTAAACCATACTCAATGATCATAACTACTGCCAAAGTAGAACCAAACTACTCTATTGATAACAGTAGAGTAAACATAAAGGTAGCAGCGATTTCAATAATGTGAAAGCTATATATATATATATATATATATATATATATATATATATATATATATATATGCACATGTATTTATTAAGAAGGTCATGCTCAACCACTCGACTAGGAAAATAAATAAGGACAACAGACTATCACAATAGAAATGGACAACGAACATTTAAATAAAATTTTTACACGGTCCAATGTGTGGTTTTAAACCTAGAATTGTTTTGATGTATATTACATTAAGATATAAAAAGTACAGCGATATGTTAGAGGCTATGGTCACTATAAAGCAACATGATATATCATTGGAAAATCTGTAGTGATGACCGATGCAGAAGAGGCACTCAATAATAATGATACCATACTATGTAAGCAAGGTATCATGGTTAAGAAATTAAACCAGTTATTTGGGTAACCCAATCCACCGTAATACAAGAAGATGGTAACTGGACATACCTACATAACACCAATAAATTGATTAGAAATTTTGAAATAAGAATAAACTGACAATAAATTATAATCATGAGGATTCGAATTCCAAAATTTAGAACGATATACCTTAAAGAGGCTATTCCTTCATGGCAACCACACTTGCAGTCACAACAATCCAGGTAGAGGTTAGAGGGCATATTGATGTTAGAAAAAAAAAACGTAGGACTAAATTATATAATAAAACCCTCGTAAATGTAAATATAAAACAACAACGTACCTGTGGAAATCAAAGGGGTGAAATGAAACCCTTGAACCAGTAGCAACAAGTTGGAATGACATTCTTGAAACCTCAGATGCCAGGAACAAATGTCCGAGAAATTTACGAGTTGAACTGATCAATCGGTGTTGGTTTATCCCTCACCAAAGCAGAACGGGACAAAGTTAAAATGTTGAGGAAAGCGTCGAGGCAAAGAAATATATGTTACATGATTTACCAACAGTGGGAGAATCTTAGTAGGAAATCATTGAATGAATTAAAACATACCAATGAGAAAGAAATGCGTTCGATCAGACATCTAGACCAATAATAAAATCTGTTCTCCTAAATACGATTGGAGAAATTGTATTAGGGAAGAGAATGAGTATTCAACATAGGGTAAGGTCTCCCAAGTTTGAGAAGAATCCAGAAGAGGTTGAACCCTTTCACAAGGGAGGTGCCTTTGAAATACATGTGAACAGAGAAAAATGAAAGTCTACAATAAGATTTCATTTCAATTCACCATGATATTAATGAAAAATACATTTCCATATCATAAAACCAAAAAATAGAAACATTACCAAGTACGCAATAAAAATAAAAATAAAAAACGCAGAAATTTATCTCCATAATAAATCACATCACTTTTTAGAAATAGTAGAGAGTGGAAAAAATCATTAAATGAAGGAAAGAAGCATGTCCAGAAATGATAGTTGCTACAGAGGGGAGAGCAATGATTATCTGAACAATTCAAAAGGTGACTGAGTGGTGATGGTGCGGCGTTCCTCTCGGCTTTCCTCCAGATGAGAGAGAAGGGAGACGCAGTAAGCCATCCCAACAAAAATCAAAAATGAAATTTCAAATGAAGCTTGCAACCTAAAAGGTCAAATGAAATACACCACAAATAAACACTAGATTGCAGAGAAATCTACAATGTTCACGCGTCACAAGATAGAAGGAGGAACGCTGGCATCGATGAGATGGAGCTCAGAAATAGAATTAGAAGTCATGTCAACAATTGTAGAAAATCCCGAGGGGTAAATCCCAGTCTACACATTAAAGATTTGGTACAATGTCACATGAAATGCAATGAAAAATTTAATGAGCCCAGTGGTATCTTCCTCTAACAGCTACCGATATGGTGCCATGAAACACCTTTGTACACTAAGAAGTAAAGGATTGTAAACGTTGATGTTAAGTTAGCATTGAAGTTCTCAAGCCCCGATGACAAATTGATGGTGAGCCATTATGCTGATAAGACCAATATCAAATCATACATAATGCTTTTAATTGCTCATAAGGGATAGTATTGACCTAACGGATATAGTAATGAACTACTCATTTGTTAGGTTAATTTCAAACAAGCCCTAGGATGATCAATTTCGAAACTATGAGAACAAATTAGTGTAATATAATAAGTGTGGAAAAATATTTAAAATAAAGTGGAAGAAGGACTATATAGTTATATATTATGTATAGTGATTAACCTTTTTGAATAATATATAGACTACTTTAATATATTAATTCAATGGGGTTGATAAATTATTGAAAAAGGCTATAGGAGTAAGTAATGATAGGTAATGAGGTGGATATATATTAAGTGAGGAGGTATCATATATATATATACACACACACACATTATAAAAGTTATTGTAAAGAATAATAAAGAGATGAAATATATAAATTAATAATAGATGTGTGAAAAACATTATAAACGGGAGATCATCCCAATTTCTTTAGTTCTACGTGGGTTAGGACCAAAGTTAAGATTTAGATAAATTCACAAAATATATCCTTGGAAGAATAGTTCATGTACGAAACTATGATGACAATAAATTATACATGTGTCTTAACTCTTACTTAATAATACACCACTCAAGCGTATCAATGACGTAGTTAAGAATGTAATCATATCTCATCATCTTGTGACGAAAAAAAGAAAATTGTGAAGTGAGAGACATTACAACAAGTATTCACCATTAAAACCCAAACCCAATGCAAAGGTACAACAAACCTCATCGCTTTAAATATTGAAAACCATGATCCCTTTCCAATGTTAAATATAATCAACCATTAATATTCGCTATAAATATTAATTCCCTTAGGGATTTTAAGGCATTCATGTCATGGTACAAATTAATAAAATCATCATCGAGAAATTACAAATGAAATATGTGATATTTAATAGATGTATGATGGATAGGAACGGTGAAATTTACTGCTATGATTGTAAACGTTAATAATACAAATTATATGGTTAACAAGTGAGATATGTTATGTTAAGAAAATTAAAATATTTTTTTTAGTTGATATATGTTATACGTATCAAGTGGTATCATAGCAACGTTCATATGCTGGGACCCAATGGGTCACCTAATGTGATAATTTTTTGTGTGTAAATGATGCACAGAGAAAAAGAAATAACACCATGGAGGATAAAATGAGAAGGGGATCGACAGAGAAAACACCCCAGAATGAAGGGCAGCCTACATCGCAAAACCAACCAGAAATGAATCCTGAAATGTGGATTTAGCTGAGTGTAGATCAGCACCAGAAGAATAGTAGACTTTTAGAGGAACAACAACACCAAACCAGCATACTTCTAAACGTTGTGCACAAGTTATAGGAATAAATTTTCCATGTAAGGAGTGAAAATGAGCACCTGATGCAAGAACAGGAAGGGGTCCTCAAGAGCCTATCTGAGAAACAGAATCAGGGAGTGATATAGCCTAGTCCTGATAGAGATATGCAGGAAGAAAATGAGAAACAAGCCCAAGACCAAACCACTGGGAGAGTGAAGAGAAGACATTCACAGCGAAGCAACAATAATAGAAACTACAATGAGGCTGAGTCTAGTAATGTGTCGGAACAATAAGAAATTAAGAAAAAAAAAAGTGGAACTACAAGGTGAGTTCTGGAAGATAAAAACGACTACGTTTGATGGAGAAGTGGAAGAGGTGGTTGAAGCATGGTTTATTAATATGATCAAGTACTTCCAAGTTTATGAGTACAACAACAATCTTAAAGCCAGACTGGCCATCTATCAGTTGAGAGAAAACGCCACCCTGTGGTGGGAGGAAGTCAAGAATGTCTACAGTATTAAAGATCAGGATGTGACATGGAATTCGTTCCAGCAATACTTTAAAGACAAATATCTAATAGAACGCTTCTATGACAAAAATTCCATAGAGTTCCATGATATTAAGTTGGGTCAAATGTTGATGGATGAGTACATAACCAAGTTCACTTCCATAATAAGATATGTTCCTTATCTGAGGGATGAAAAGGCTAAGGGTCAACGGTTCTTAAGAATTTTTCCTACCCACATGAAGGAACAAATTGAATTAATGAATCCAAGGACCATGGATGAATCAATTCGGAAGACGAGAATGTGTTACCATATCTCCAAGGAAAAGGAGAACTGGGAAAAAATTGGTAGCCAAGGAAAGGGAAGAAAAGAAGTTCAAATTTCAAAAATGCTAGGACTAGTAACTTTAAGAATTCTGCAAAGAATTTTGTGAGAAAACATTTTGGAAGGAACCATCAAAGGACCTGGTGGCCTACAAAAGAGAGGCTTAAAGAGGCTTCCAGCAAACTTGAGCAAGGACAACCCTCAAACCACCTCTACAGCGTTGGGGGTGTGGCAAGGCTCATTACTATAAAAATTCCCACATCGAGGAAGAAGTGAAATAGTTTCTAACATAAAAAAATCTTCTACAGTGGGAGATGTAACCGAAATATACCCAGAATCAACGCAACATTGGGAGATTTTTGGGCAGATTATCAACCAACGATGATAGAATTGGAAGGTAAGCTACTTTCATAGCTTGCTTCTATTCTGGTTGGCCCAGGTGCAAGTTTTAAGTTATGTGAACCCCAAAATAGTAGAAATAAGTAAATTACAAAGTCAAATCTCAAAAATCCCTGGCTCGTACAACTGGCCACTAGAGAAAAAATAAAAGTAAGTTCCAAAATTCCAAACTCTACATTGGAAATTGGAAACCAACAGTTAAATGTGGATCTAAATATACTTCCACTGGGATCCTATGATGTACTACTGGGCATGGATTGGTTGGAGGAACATTGGAAATTGGTGGATTGTAAATAGAAGATTATATATTCTAGGATGTAAGATGGAACTCGTAAAGAGATTCAAGGAATCAAAAAGCCATTGCAGTTCTGTCCTATTATAGCCTCCCAAATGAACAAATGTATTAGAAAAGGATGTGAGATATATGCCATCCAGGTGGGTTTTGTTAATTCTAAGGAGAAGACTCTTGTGATGGAGAAAATACCTATAGTAGAAGACTTCATTAACATGTTTCCAGAAGACGTACCGGGTCTACCTCGAAGAAGAGATATTGATTTCAAAATTGAGATAATGCTAGGAGCATCACCAATTTCAAGGGCCCCATATTGGATGAGTGTCCTGAAGCTAAGTCAATTAAAAATTAAATTGCATGAGTTGCTGGAGAAAGGGTACATTCGACCAAGTGTGTCCCCTTGGGGAACACCAATGTTTTTTGTAAAAAAAAAGGATGGAACCATGCGAATGTGCATGGATTATAGATAGATCAATAAACTAACTGTAAAAAATAAATATCCTTTACCTTGGATTGGCGACCTGTTTGATCAGTTGAAGGGGGCCACTGTATTCTCAAAGATACACTTAAGGTCTGGATACCACTAGATCTGGATAAAATATGAGGATATCTACAATATTGCCTTCTATACCAGATATTGCATTATGAGTTTGTGGTATTACCATTGGTTTAACTAATGCACCAGCAAAATTTATGATACTGATGAATGGTATATTTCACCCCTTTTTGGATAGTTTTCTACTGATATTCATTGATGATATTTTAACTTATTCAAATAATATGGAAGAGCACAAGGAACACTTAATAATACTGTTGGAGATGTCACGGAAACATTAGTTTTATGCCAAGTTCGGTAAATGTGACTTGTTCAAGGAAGAAATCTAGTATCTAGGTGATGTTATTTCCACTGAGGGAATAGCGTTTTATCCAGAGAAAATTAAGATGATTATAGAATGGTGTATACCTCAAAATGTGGCACATATATGATCCTTTATGTGATTGGCTGGATACTATCGACATTTCACTGAATGGTTCTCAAAGGTTTCCTTTTAAATTACCTCCTTATAGAGGAAGGGAAAAGTATTTAAATGGAATAATGAATGTTAGAACAGTTTTGAAAGGTTAAAACATCTGTTCACTATTGCCCCGGTGTTGAGAGTAGACGACCCCAACAAGGAGTTTGAGGTTTCTACCGATGCTTGTAAGGAAGGAGTTGGGGCAGTTTTATCGCAAGAAGGGAAATTGGTTGCCCAGGAATCGAGAAATTTAAAAGAACACCAACAACTATACTCAACCTATGATGTAGAGCTGACAAATATAGTTCATGCACTCCGCATATGGAGGTACTACTTGCTAGGAAAAAAATTTGTGTTAAAAACCGACCATAACAACCTAACCAACTAATTTTTCCAAGTTGATCTAAACAGTCATAACGCAATATGGAATGCCTTCCTAAGTGAGTTTTACATTGATATTCAACATGTAAAAGGTAAGAAAAACAATGTGGCGGATGCCTTAAGCAAAAAAATGCATTGTGTTTATGAACTTTTCTATAACCATCTTAAATGTAATTTTTTAGATCAGATAAAAGAGGAAGCCCGGAAGGATCGTGAATATCATTTTTTATGGCATCAAATGGAGGAGGCTAGAAGGCATGAAAAACCTTTTGACTAAGGAGTTAAAAAATATCGATTGCTAACCTTTAAGGAAAATATATATATCCCAAATCGAATGGATTTGAAGGAGCTGATCATGAATGAATATCACGGTAGAAATTATTCAAGACACCGAGGGAACCAGAAAATGCTAACAAAAATTATAAAGGTTTGTTTCTAGCCTGGTATGTGAAGAAGCATTGCATAATATTTAAAAAATGTCTGGAGTGTCAACAGGTTAAGGTGGAGCATCAACATATAGTTGGATTGTTGCAGCCCATACCAGTACCTGAGTGGAAGGATAGTGATGCAATTAATAATGAAGGAAGGTGTTCCTTGTTTTTTCTCTCAATATATTATAGAGTTTGAGATTATAATTATATGTTTTAAGTCCATATTCTCATAGATATTGGTGCAGAAAAGGAGTTCAAATGTTTGGATATCTCCAACAATCAGTTTACTGGAACCATTCCTTCAGAGATCGAATAGCTGAGTAACCTAGTTAACTTCTCTACAAAAAATAACCAACTATCTCGGCCTCTTCCTTATGAGCATGGAGGCTTTAGTTAAATTAATATCTTCCAAATTGATCACATTTATTTTTTAGCAGAAATTGAAAATGGGATAGTGTGATTTCCACATCTCTCTCAGTTCACTCTTGCTTACAACCAATCAATATTTCTTACAACAAGTTAACAAGTATCTATATTAAATTAAAGAATTATTGACCTATCAAAAACTTTACTTGGTAATCCCTTCTCAATTGGGGAATTACAGGTTAGTAATTTTCAAGATATCTTAGAACCAATTGGATGGTTTGATTCCAACCACTCTCAATGATTAGGTACTTAGTGTTAAGCTAAAAAATGGAAGTGCTCAGAATCGTTCGAAACCTGAACGACTGCGAAATGATCGTTGAGAGGAATCTGACACAATTAATTTCATTGAAAACCCACTGTGTATGAGGAAGATATAGCTTGATGTTCGTTCTCCTAAATAAACTAAAAGTTTTGTACAAAGGACAGAATGGTGATATGGCAGCCTATTAAAAAAAAAACAATATTTTGGGAATATTCCTCATTTTTCCTAATGAAACTATGACAAGTGTCACCTAATGGTTGGTGGCTAAGTGGGTGACTTATTTCCAACTCATTGGTTGGGAATGAGCCAATGGGAAGTGGACACTTGGCTAGCCTGAAGGCTTCCATGTGCCCCCCCCCCCCTCAAAGGCTGAAATTTTGGTTAAGTATGGTCAAATTTTATTTATATAGTGTGGAAAAATTGATGTCAGAGGATCAATGGAGGTTAGGGTCGACCCCGTGACCTACCCCACAAAAAACACATGTGATACCATTATGTTGCGCTAATATTTCTTACAAGACTATGTCATTAGTATATATTTGTCTTCAACATAGTTTGGTAGGACGGCGAAAGAGGGGGATGACACCCTTACAATACGACCTTTAGCTATAACCTACGGTGAAGGCGAGGACTAGTTGTGGAGGTTAAGAGCTAAAATGGCTTAATTAACCCATAATAAATATTAAATACGCGCTAAACCTTCATTAATTTAGATTTTATTAAAACAGACCATTAGAGGTAATCTAAAATTAATATCCCACTTACCTTAATTTACTAAAGTTCAATTTGGCGGCCACTTTAGTGGAGTCCACTAATTTCGGCGGGATCTCCAAAATGGTCAGTTCTAACTAAAAAAATTTCTACTTTTGGAGAATATTTCCTAGCACAAAATGATTGTGCCATAAATTTTGAAAAATTTGAACAAATTGGGCTAAATAAGAGTCCATCGTAGATGATTTGGACATTATGAGTAGGTTGGAGTAGGCTTTAGGAGCAGTAGAGGATTGTAAGCATCACTTTTTTCCATTTTCAGCTAATACAGAGGCTCAAGCTATGGAATCTGGACCAAGGAGATGTAGCCTAGGAGGGGTGAATGCCTTCATCAAAACATTGTGTTAATGAATCATTTGATGGTTTGTTTTACATTTTATTGTTGTTATTCATTATTTTGTTTTAATGGTAATATTCTCATGAATTTCACATAAAACGCAATATACTTACATGTTTAACACTCACAAGAACCTAAAGAAACCTATGCACATGAAGAAAATTATTAACAACTTATTTATAATTCTGAAGATGAAATTAGTAAAAAAAACACTAAGATTTAGATTCTAATCAAGTTGGTATCAAAGAAAAGGTTATTTTCTTGATATTTTCTTGAGTTTTGTGCAAGTAGGGTTTTAATGGTTGAAAATATATGATGCTTACAAGGTTAAATTTTTAGAGAGGAGAAGGGCAATTGTCGGTTTCTTGTCATGAGGTGAGGAGCAGAAGAAGGAGAGCCATAAGGCCACCCTATCCACCCAAAGTTTCACTCCCAGCTGCACTTGAAGCACCTCAAGTATTATCTCTAACTGATATTGAGGAGGTACAACTTGCACCATAAGTTGAGCTTGAATCCATATCCATCACGTCAGGTGTAGGAGACATTGTAGATCTTTGAGAAGAGGAAGCATACAAGAAAGATTTTTTATGACCTAACTTAAAGGGTTAGTATCATATTTGAAGAAAGGAGCACTAGGATGGTTGGAGAGAATTTTAAGTCTCCACATGTAGAGGGAACCTCGGAAGTGGAGGATTCAAATGGAAGTGGAGGAAAACCTCCATCTCCACCATCTTGATCATCATCCTCATCATCACCATCAGCATCCTCTTCCACTTCCACATCGAAAACCACCGATACTCACTCAAAAACCCCAAAAGGAACAAATCCCTTACTCAAAATTTGTGTCAAATTTGAGCTTCCAACAATACAAGGAAAATACCCTCTAGCAGAGGTTATAAAGGAGGTTTTTGGTGTTATAAAATTGGCCAAAATTGTCAAAAAATAATTTGCTACAACATCTGTTTTTGGTTATGGAGGTTTTGCAAATATTTTAATGGAAAATCAATACAAATAAATAAAATGGGCATCCGTAGGTTATTATAGACATTTTTTCATCAGTGCGCTACTCTAGATTTAATGCACTGTTGCGTACATGAAGATCACGCCCCGAAGCTACCTCAGTCGAATGAACGCGCCAAGACGTTTAGGTGTAAAAACACACCAGGCATAGTGTTGGTCAAACAATGCATGGGTCCATTCTAATTGGTTTTAGGATTTTTGCGATGCCCATAGATTGTATCAATGCACCGATGCATATACCTTTATGACACACAGGTGCGCTGTATCACAGAAAGGCACCGAGATTTATAATTGGTGTCAGTATTGATGCAGTACCCATGGATCGTACAAATCCATCAGTGCTTATCGATACATCAATACCTCAGTACACAATATCACATAACCGCACCGATATTTATAATTGGTATCAGTATTTGTGCAGTGCCCATAGATCATACAACGGTACCAATGCGTATAAACACATAAACACACCGGTCGACAATTACTGACATGCACTGGTTTTCATTTTGTTTTTTTTAGAAACATCGACCTGTGACAATCCAATTATTGTGATTGTTTTAAATTCTTCATTCATAAAAAATAAACACATCTTATAACAATGTTCATATTAATTACATTTTTATTAATGCATTTGAATGTGCTGTTTGGATTAATTTATTATATCATATCAAAATTATTGTTTTTTTTTTAAATTCATTATTCATCAAAAGTCAACACATATATATCTTATAATAATATTCATATGAATTAAATTTTTATTAGTGCATTTTAGAACGACAATGGATAACGCAATAACGACAATGGAGAACACAATAGAATAAATTAAAACATATTTTACGGTTATCTCTCTCTCTCTCTCTCTCTCTCTCTCTATATATATATATATATATATATATATATATATATATATATATATATATATATATGAATAAGATAGTATTTATCATACAAAATGGGACATTTATTCGTATCGCTTTCTCTTTCAATTGGGACACTATGTCCATTACATTAAACAACATGTCTGATTTCAAAGACATATTTCAAAAAATAAAATTTCTTTCTTTGATATCCAAACATAGTGATCATCATTCTTTGCTTGAACTGTTGTCATTGCTAGAGTTACTTCCATGACCTGGGTTATTTTCAGGAATGTTTTGTTCACGACGTTGATTGTTTTCTTCTTCTCCACATTCCATCTACAAACATAAAATTAAACTGAAATGAGTGTATATACATTGGTGAGAATAATTAAAATTGCAATATTAAATAATATAGATCAATATAAATTGAAAATAAAAATTACGTACCATAGCAACAATTGACTCATAAACTATACATATTATTTCAAAACCATGTACCATGCCATCTTTCAAAATTTCATGTGTTGGCGTAGTTCCATAATTTGTTTCCTGCAATTTTTATACCCCATAACAAATCATATATTTAATATAAAAGATGTTTTTGTTCTATTAATTATAGACGTTGCTAAGTAAAACAAGATCAATAAATGCTTACAAATTCCATAATTAAATTCTGATATGCCAACATATACTCATAATCCATATTTAACCCAATTTCAATCAACTAGTCTAATGGTTCTTCTCTGTATGTTAGCACTTGTTTGAAGACATTAAATGATTAATTTTGTAAAACAACTTAAAAACTACAAAAACTAAATCCAGTTAGGTTGCTATAAGGAAGTAACAATTACTCACAAACTTAGAGATAAACCCTTTTCTTCCTTGTCCTCCTATTTTATGTGCTGAATGGGTTCCATTTTTTTTTCTTTTTTGCAAGAAAATTCTTGAAAATTAATATTTAATGCGAAATTGTTTATTTATTGTACCTAATGATAAAAAAATTCAATGATTACGTTGTTGTTGATATGGCTCCTCCTGTAATGTGATTTTGTCCATCTCTTTGACCATCTCCTTGTACACCTTTTTGGACATTCCTACTGGCATATTTCTACTATCAACTCATTCATCTTTTGAGATTTTCATAATCTTCTTGAAAATGTAACATGAAAATGAAATATTTAATTTTTATATTGATATATGAAAAGTAAATATAACAAAAGTGATTTTTATAAATAATTCTAGACAAACATTTAAAGGAATATTACATTTTCATTCCTTATTTTTTGTTGTTGTACTTTTTTTCCATTAAAAGTCTCACATGTCTCATTGACCAATTCTCTAGAAACTCTTCATGTAGTTTAGATAAAAATTGGTTCTTGGAATCATTGGATTTATTTTTGTATCGTAAGTGGAAAGAATGTCTATACATTCGTTCCATTAAATCCCTCAAAATTTTGTAAATTTTTTTCCCAATTTCATTAACTTCCAACACCACTCCAGATGAGCTAAGGAGCAATTCATTTTCATTTGCATGTTCTATTTTTTTTCTTTTCTTAGAACAACATTCCTTTTCTGAGTTGTTGGTCCATGTAGAACATTAAACAGATGTGAATTAATAGACTATTTCACACATTTTATCTAATAATTTTAGGAATATTATTAACGATAATTAAAAAAATAAATTCAAATTGGATCGATAGTATTTTTTCATTCACCTGACTCATCCTTTTGCAAATTTTCCATTAAACGTTTACACTCTTCTAGTCCTAGATCATAAAGAATCATATTTAAATTCATCATTTTGTGGCTCTGTATGATACACAGTAAGCAATAAATATTAGTTAAACTTACATATAGTTCAAAAATAATACTTTTTATAAAAAATTTACAAAGAACTGTACTTTTTTTCTTTTCTTGATGTGTTAACAATGTTTTTGTTACTTGATCTATTGTTAGTCATTTCTTTATCAATCTGAAACCTATACCATATCATTCATTAATATATTTATAAATAAATTTTCAACTTTTCAGGTAGAAAATAAATCTCAACGGACCGGTGCGCCTTGCATGAAGTACACACTACAGCTGGTGTGTGGGGATATAAAAAAACACATCGAAAAATAGTATAATAGACTGTACGGTGCATTTGGTATTATAAACGCACCGCAAAAACTGTGTAATAGACCGTACGGTGCATGCGGTCTTAAAAACACACCACCAAAATGGTGTAATACATCGTACGATGCTACCCTCGTTAAATGGAGCACCAGTGCCCTATTTCAGATATGGCACACAGATTAAGGAAAAAAAATTCAATTTTTTTACTACACAGTACTTGTGTGGTGCGCTATATAATACAACACACTCATGCGGTAGTGTACACAGGGAGAACTGATAAAGAAAAATCCATTTTTTTCCAAACATTCACGCAATGGCCGAATGGATTGGGATCTGACTATGAAATTCATCCGGTGGGTTGGACGTCAATCTAAAATGAAAAACCATAATTCTATAATCACGTAAATAGCGAGAAGAAAGGGTAAAAACAAAAAAATAAAAGGTTTAGGGTAAAAATGGATAAAACTGTAGAAAAAGTTAAAAAACTCCAGAAAAAAGTAAAAAATATAATCAAATTTAATCACGAGATGGTTTGAAAATATATGATATAGGGTTTCAATCACCAGAGGTTTGGTTTCCTATTGTCTAAATACTTCTGTTCAAACGTATTTGACTGCTCCAGGTTTGTCTCCTGCAAATACCTAGCTGAAAATTATAGCAAAAATAGTGAAATAATGAAAAGTGTTTTGTATTTAAAGAATTATTTTATGAAATTAGGTTTTTGAGAATACTTTTCACCCTATCTTTCAAATTTCCGCTTTTTTCACTCAAAGAAAATAGAGTTACGTTTTTTTTATTTGCGTTTATTCGTTACTGGTGCAGAAGAGTTGGGAAGCACCATTGTGTCTTCTTAATACAACGCATTGGTGCGTGTTATGATGATAAGTGCACTGAAATATATAAATTTCTTTTTTTTTATGTAAGATCATAATAAAATAATGATAATTCTAAAGTACATGAATTTTTTTCATTATTTTTTAAACTTTATTATGTTACAAAAATTCGTATTATTCCAGATTTTTTATTTTACAATTATTTGAAAATTTAGAAATTTAAATATTGTAATAAAATCATTTCAAATTAATACAATTAAAATTTTCATATAAATAGATTAGAATTATAATTACAATTACAATTTTACATAAAAATTAAATACATGAATTACGATTAGAATTAGAATTACAATTACAATTACAATTGCAATTTTACATTAATTTCGCATACACGAATTACTATTAGAATTAGAATTAGAATTTTAATTTTACATACAATTACATTTACAATTATAATTAAAATTTTACAAATATTTTACATACAATTCAATTAAAATTACAATTACAAATACAATTACAATTTTAGAATTTTATATACCATTAAATTTACAATTTTACATAGAATTACATTTACAATTACAATTACAATTTTACTAATATTTTACATACAATTCAATTAAAAGTACAATTACAAATACAATTACAATTTTAGAATTTTACATACAATTAGAATTACAATTACAATTTTACAATTGCTCATATATAAAATTACAATCATTTCACAATAAATTGAATATTATGATTACAATTAAAATTTTACATTAATAAATATTTTACATACAATTATAGAGAAAATTACAATTAGTACAAATAAAAACATTCAAACATCAAATTAACATTATATATTAACATCATCACAACACAAACATCAAATATACATCTCATGTCAAATAACTCATGCTATCACATATACACATCTATCTCCAAGCTAAACATTAAATGAACATATCTAACATGACCTAAAAATGTGCGCCACATCATGATGATCACCAACATGTAAATTAAGTACAACTGCAACATGACCATAAAATACATGGACTATATATATAACTTAATAATGTTGAAAATTAACCACTGTAATACAAATTTCATAGATCAGCTGGTGGTAGTATAACAACATCAATAGCAGTACAGGTGGAGGCCTACTTAGTAAACAGTGCAAACTCGACAGTCGATGGTCAAACCTGCTCATGACCATGATCACTAGTACTGATGGATGCATCAACTAGTGGTACTAGTACAACATCAGTATAAGAAGTAGTAGTGGAGGTATGCTCAGTCAATAGTGCAACCTTGATGGTTGATGGTCCAGCCTGCTCATGATCATGAATAGTACTGAAGGCCATTGTAGGCTATTGACTTGATGTGGTTGATGGTCTAGACTCATCTCCATGATGACTTCTAGATGCTGCTAGTGGATCAGCCTCATGCTCGTCAGGCACAGTGTGAGGTGAACGATCATGAGATGTATGTGAGTCAATTATCGCAGACTATCCATCACATCTCACGGCTCGACTAGTGTACCTATAGCTATGGAAAATACTCCCGAGTCACGTAACAACTGTCGTAGCTCCTACGACATGCCACATCAGGGCGTACATGTCACACAGCATGCCTACCCACATCTAGAATAGCCTAATGCCTTTATCAACAATCAATGGACAGAGTTTGTTTCCAAACTCCATCCTATATCTATTATCAGGTCGACCGCACCATGCAAAAGGGAGTACCAGTGCACCATGAGCAAGAGCATGTCTCTCTGTTGCACCGACCTCATCCTGATCATGATCATCCTTGGCATTGGCAATGTCCTGATCGTCATCAGGATCGACACCTGGACCATGCGGTGGATCCGACATCTCCTCACCATCAAAAGAGCCAATGTCTGCAAAATATATACAATTACACAAAAATAATTACACAATTTCATTACACAATTTAATAAAAAAAAGTTAACGAACATGTTAGAATAAATATAAATAAAACAGTAATATTACCTCTATCATCTGGTGGATCATCATATGTCAAGAAGATGTTGGGACACCCTTTCCAATCTAATCCAGCATAAGGACATGGGACCAAAATGAAAGGATGTAGGCCGTCAACACTGGCTAGTAAGTCCAGTGTAACATGAAATATCCTGGCTGGAAACATGGTGTCTCCCCTCTTGGGAATTATCTTCCCCCATATGTGCATCTGGGCCTACAACATCGGCTTACGAGGTTGTCAAACAAAACTAGGTCTTATCACTATAAACCTCTCAAAAAATAAACAAAATAGCTCTAAACCAAAATGGAAGTTGACCCTCCCATTTGCATGAGCACGACATCTATCTAAGGCCATACAAAACTGCAACAAAAAAATGGAAGACCACCTGACAAGTCGTAGCTATTGTACTATAGAATCAACATAATCTAAAAGAAAGCAACTAATGCGTTGGCCATCACTATTTTTGTTTGAAATGATAAGTGAGAGGCACTGCATGTCATGTCTACCAAATTCACCTATACATAATTGACCTCCAGGTACCTAAAACTTTGAAAGAGATAGTACATGTGCTCCAATGTATCTCTCAGAGTAAACTAATTGAACCCCTACTACATAACCAACTGGATCGTCTGGGAATGAAGGAAAATACACCCCTCTCCTCGATAGTCCTATAATAAAATAAATATCCTCCTCCGTGGGTGTGTACCACTAGTCAGGACCAACATGGAAAGCCTGTTGGTGGGCATTCCACCTACAGATAAGATATCTCAGAAGCAAACTATGGGCTTTTAGGGAAGTAGCCTCCTCATAGAACTTGAGGAGGCTTGACTACCAAAGGATTCCCTGAGTATCTGCTGTAATTGGCTAAGGGTATGCATCTCTCTCCCTCTCTCGGGCCTCCCATTGGTGAATCATGTTATATTGTTCAGCCTGTTGTTGCTATTGTTCCTCCTCTTCTCTCTGAATCATTGACATATTAAATATTTTTTTTAATTAAAATAGACATGTATTTAGGAAGATGCATATATATATATATATATATATATATATATATATATATAGATATATATATAGACTAGTCAATGTGCCACAAAAATAGTCATGCACCAGTGGCAGTGCGACTTAAGTTTGTAGTGCCTCGATACCAGTGCCCCTAATGAAATGCAATGCACTGACCTCGGTGTAGATGTCTATTTTTCAAGCACTCTTGACTATATCTAGGTTCAGAATAGCAGTGCACTGACTGAAATATATGCCCTGGAGCTATTAATCCTGTCAGCGCACCAACTCCATGAAAATTACATAGTCGACGGTGCGGTCTTTTACCTGGCCACACCGTTAACCCTCTTGGAATGAACAATGCGGTGCGCTGACATAAACCGGGGCAGATAATATCGTCAATGCACTGCACTGGGATTCCCTTGCTCAACGGTACATCTGGCTAAATGAGCACACCGCATTCTATTTTTTTTTAATTTAAAATTATGCGGGTCGCCTTTTGGTACCTCCCCAGAAACGGTGCAGTTACCGTTAACACTAGTGGCGGTGTGGCCTATAAGTTTTACAGACATCACCACTATTTGGTGTAAGCCAAAAGGCTCAGGCGCACCGCATGACAATTTTTTTTTTTAATGGCTATTTTTAAGGTTATTTGAAATTCTAATCCGCTAAAAGGATTAATTATGGAAAATCTAGAAAAATACCTGTACATTTCGCTGTCGAGGAGGCATATTGGATGTAGACTTTGCAAAATAAAATTTTTCCACCATTTTTCAAAATGCAAGCTGGAGATTGGTGGCCAATGTAGAGCAACAGTGCTTGCAATGGGTACAATGAGAGCATCAATGTCAGGGCGGCTCAGAGAATGAGAAATGGCACTAGTGCTTGAGAGCTGTGGAGCACTGAGGAAAGTGAAAAATGTGGTTTTTTGGCTATAATTTTTTTTTTATTTAACCATGTTCCAGTGAGTGGGGTTTTATAGGCACATTAGTACACTTACTTACAATCACACCAAGTGGTGCCAGATTTGGTGCGTTGTTTACAATGCACCGTGGCGGTTCACTAACACTGCACTAGGAAGTTTCCATTTTGGCGGTTTATTTTGGTGGTGCGCCAGGGTGGAATATTTGTAAAGCACCGATGTGGAATAGTCATAAACCACCGATTGTTTGTCCTTAATTTTTTTTTATTTAATGCTATTCCTCTGCGTGCATTTTATAGGTGCACCGGTGCTCTTGGATAAGAATGCACCGACATGTTTATGTTTTCGCACGGTATTTTATGATGCACCGACATGAAAGAGTAGTGAAGCACCAGTGCATTACCATAATTGGACACCACAGGTGGGTGTGTACGTCGCACACTCTGTCCGGCGTGCCAATGTTTTGTGCCCACAGGTGCATTCTATGGTAGAGTGTGCACTGGTAATTGAGAGCTCAGGAGCACTAGAAAAATGAAAAATTCGGGTTTTTGACATAATTTTTTTTTAATTTAACCCTTTACCAGTGTGCTTGGTTTATAGGCACAGTGGTGTTGTTTCTTACAAACACACTAGTCAGTTTTTGTTTTGGCGCGATTTTTTATGATGCACATACGCAGTTTCGTTCTACCGCACCGTGCGGTTTTGGTTTTGGCACGGTGTTTTATAATGCACCGGTGCGCAAGATGTGTGATGCACCGATGCTATAGAATAATAAAACACACTAGGAAGGTGTGTGTGGAGTGCACGGTGTCTGGTATGCTAATGTTTTTGTGCCAACCGGTGCTTTCGGTATTACAGAGCATCGGGGCGATGTTTAATGATAAACGCACCAAGCGAAAAAAATTTGCAAAACCCTCCCCCCGCCAACCTCCTCTAATAACGTCCACTAGAAACGGATGTATGGGGTATTTTGCTATGAGGTTCATCAAAAACATCTGCTAGATGGTCTTTTCCTTGTAGTGAAGTGTATAATGGTGAAGTAAATTCAGAGAAGCTCGATAATTGGATTCGTCAATTCAAGGTTTATTGTGGAATTCATAACCTTCAAGAAGATGAAATAAATATTTAATTGGATTCCTAGAGGAGGGATGGATCAACACTTGTATGGTGGGAAGAAAGGACTGAAGAAGAGATTAAATACCATGGTAAGATCTCAATTTATTTGTCAAGTTTGATGCCATTAAAAGGAAATTCTATCCTCTAGTTTACATGCAATAATCCATCATGGACTAGCATAATTTTGGGAAATTCAAAGGGAAAAGTGAGCAAGATTATACTCATGAATTTAGGAGAAGAGCTCTTATTTTGGGTGTCAGTTTTTATTCTCAATAAACTTTGTTAAATTATATTGGGAGTTTGCACAGCTACCTTAGACATACTATTCTCATTTTCAATTCCAGAAACTTAGATGAGGATTTTGCTCAACCCACACATCTAAAAGTAAGAGAGAAATAGGGTGCAATTGAGAAAAGTGATAGTTTCCTTGATTATGAGGGTATAGGAAAGGGAAAGTTTAATGGAAGAGGAAATAGAAATAGCTCTACCAAAACGGAGAAAAAGAAACTCAAATGTAAACATTGTTCAAAAAATGACCATGATGAAGACCATTGTTGGCAACTTCATCCTGAGTTGAACCCAAACAAACTTAAAGCCAACAAGAAGGGGAAAAATGTTGCAATCATTGAACATGACTTAGGTTCATGTTCAGGAGATGAAACCAAGATTAGAAAAATGGGTTTCAAAGGAAATAACATAGCAAACACTAGTTTTTCAAGTTGTTCCGATGTAGCTGAAGATGGAGATACAAGAATTGAACTCTTTCATATTAGATTTGTTTCTAAACATACCAAGATAGACACACTATTTGATAGTGGTTCTCAAGCTAATTTGATTTCTGAAGACTTAGTTAAGGATCTAAACCTTGAAAATAATAATACATCCAAGACCTTGTCCTTTAGGGTGGATATGCAAGAATTCAAACTTGCAGATAACAAGTGTGTCCATTCTAAGGTTTGCAATCAATTCAAACTTTCTTGATGAACTTGAACTTGATGTAGTGCCGCCTTAGATTTCAGTTATTGTTTTGTGAAGTCCTTATCTTTATGATAGGAAAGTAGTATTTCATCACCATGAAAATAACTATCACTTGTTTAAGGATGGAATTGATTACATCATTAGAGTGCATAAGGAGAAGAGAATTTTGTCTCTTATACATGCAGGAGAAATGAAGAGAATAGTGAATGCAAGTCCAAATTTGACATTGTTAATGATCAATAATATAGATGTTTTGAATGAGACCTTTAAAAAAGATGCATTGAATCAACAAGTTAATTTCATTGAAGCTTATTATGATTTTAATAATATTTTTCGGGACTCTAACAAGTTTCCTTTGAAAGGAGGTAACTAAGATGTGAAATATTTGCAGCAGTCAACATCAGTGTTGAGCATTGTTGGAAACAAGATGCCCGTGCAAGAGAGAGAAAAGGTCAAAGAGAAAGTGCGAAGGAAATTTGACAAAGAAGGCATAGGTTCCAAAAGTTCTTGTTTTGGGTTTCCAAAAGGTACACAGCAATGACGAAAACACTTGGTCAAAATTCAACACAAGTACAAAGAAGTATCATCTAAGAATCACCATGACGATAGTGTTCGAGGTGAGATAGTTTTCATGTTTCCTTTGGTTGACGACTAAGGTGGGAACAAGTTTTTTTCTGCAAAGACATTTTTTTTCTCTAAAAATTCATGGAAATTATGGCATGACGGTGTCTACAACAACAAGAGAGGGTCTCAAGAGTCAAGGAAAAAGATTGGTTTTTGTGAAAATCTCAAATTGATGAAAAGGGGAAAATTTCAGTGGATTGAGACTGGAAGGGTGAGATAACTATGCCCTCATCCACATGTCCAGTAATCAAAGATATTTTTGGGGTCCAAAAGGCTTATAGTGGGGAGGAATGATTATGTGTTTAATGTTAAGCTAAAAAATAGAAGTGCTTAGAATCGATGGGAACATGAAATACGGGAAAGTGCTCGTCATTAGGCATCTCATGCAATTAGTTTCATAAAAAACCGACTCCGTATGAGGAATATAAAGCATGTTGTTTGTTTTCCTAAATAGTTAAAAATTTTGCAGAAAGGAGAAAATGGTGACATGGAAGCCAAGTCAGCAAAAAAAGAATATTATGGGAATATTCCTTTATTTTAAACAATGACACTATGACAAGTGTCACTTCATGGTTGGTGGTTGAGTGAGTGACTTTTTTCAATTTCATTCATTGGGAATGAGCCAATGGGAAGAGGACACATGGAAAGCCCGAAGGCCAACACGTGCCCCCCCTTGAAAGGCCAAAATTATGGTTAAGTATGGTCAAATTTTATTTATATAGTGTTGAAAAATTAATGTCAGAGGACAGGCAGAGGTCAGGGTCGACCCCATTACCTTCCCCACACAAGCCACATGCGATACCATTATGTCACATTAATGTTTCTTACAACACTGTAAAACCCCAAGTTCTATGCTTTTTAAATTGACATTTCAACAAAATCCAAAGGGGAAAGTGGACCCCAATGGAGAAACATTGTGTTGATTTTATTTAATTATTTATTAATGAAAGAAAATGGAATATTTATGTGTGCACTATGAGTAGATTGAGATTGGAGATCCTAAACCTTTATCCATGAGGATATGGATAAGGTTAGACTTCCCTAAAACCTTTCGGAAAAACATTGAAAGGAATATTACTAAATGAGATTGGGAGAGAAAAATCTGATTTCCCCAATGAAGAAGAAAGTAATTGGGAAGAGATAGAAAAGTTGGAAAAGTGGAAAAGACAGCTTTAAAGCACCTCAATGAGGGAAGCCTAGGCAAAAACAGGAAGAAATAATCCTGGAAATTCTGGATGCAGAATTTAGAAGGAAGCTTGGGGAAAGCATAGCTTAAGTAATCTACTCTAGGATAGACAGAGGCTTGTCTGTTACTGGGAGAAATTGATCTCAGCTCAGGGGTGAGCTACAGAGATAGAACTCTAAGTTTGGGAGGACTGGTCATAGAAACTATTATGCACATCTGAATTTAGTTATCTTAAGCCTGTTTGTTCTTACTTATGGGTAGATAAACTCTTATGTTAACTAATTAGATAGTTTTGAGAGGATAAACGTTTAATTATCCCTTGCATTTAACATAATTGGTTAAGCAGAAATTTTGCAATCTTTATATTTTCATGGGAGAAATCTAGGAAGAACCATCGACCAGAATGTCTAAACCTGTGAGAGGTATCGAGGGATAGGTATCTCCAGGAATTTTTCAAAAATTGGTTTCCAAATATGGAAACATAATTAGATAATATAAATGTTAAAGGTAGAACAGTAGGAAATATCCCTGCATGTGAGACCGATCATATAGATAGAATTGGCAAAGGTATCTTACTCCATTTTAAGAATTTTATTCTCTGTTGCATAAATGGAACTGTATTTAAAATCATGGAGACATCAGAGATTAAAGTAGTACTCACTAACTATAAATCATTATATCATATGTTTAGAATTATTATTAAATAAAGAAAATAAAATAGAACCAAAACTAAACTGAAAAACAAAACCGTACCATTAGAAAAGTTCTATGCAGATTATTAATGCATGTAATCATATTTTCTAGTATACGCTAATCTCAAGGTATGAGGTTAATAGTTGATTTCGATATAATATATTCTAGACTATTATCGAAACAACAGTAGAAAAGAGTATTGTATAACTAAATGAAAGAGATTAGATGGAGAGTATTCTAATATTAGCATGGTAATGGAAATTAGTCATTTTGAAAAAAGTAAAATAAATGAATATTAGAAAGGAAAGAAGTGTAGATGTGTAAACATATATATATGTATTAATGTATATGGGAGAAGGATGGAACCCACTAAAGCGTAAATAATTATTCTCTTAATTTTTTTCCAAGATATATATATATATATATATATATATATATATTTTATTAGAAAGTGAAGACGATATTAAAGTCTTCAATTAAACTAATATAGCTTTTTATCTTAAAGTTCCACGTAGTCTGTAGGGTATATAGTAAAACAATGATGATAGTAAACAATTAATTTACACTAAATATTGTAAAACCGTAACAGTGCATTAAATGTTATTACATTTAAGTTAGGGAAAGAGTATAAATGACAATGCAGGAATACCAAGCTATTATGAAATGAACGTGTTCAGAGAAATTAAAAAGCTGCATGGTAGAACGGAAGGAAAATCCATCAAGGTTCTAGGGAAAACCCAATAATACAGACACAATAACCAGTTCGGTGGATACATAAAAGTTTCGGCTGAAATAAAATTATTACATAATTGTCTCAAGCTAGTTGACAGAATTTTAACATTAATAGAATGAAAATAAATGTGGTTGTGACATCTTCACTGTCAGGATTGTAGAATGGTAAGTAGGATTTTACTGACTTGAGAAAAATTAAATGCATTATCAACGCGGGTTGGATGGGATAGGGTGTATCCTATCAGAATCTAATGATTGTTATAATGTCTCGACTTACTTGCATATATCCAAATAAAACGATTAAATAAAATCATTAAAGAAGCAACGAGGTTACAAAGTTTCTAACGTAACGATGAGCAAGCTTCATATATCCAATTTCTAAATTTTAGGGTTTAAGAAATTCATTACATAACCAAAAAATGTATAGAATATGCACTAATTCATTTAGAAATAAAGCTACAATAGTACAGTAAGGTAAACAGGAAAACGTTAAAGAGAAAAATACCAATGTATAAGGAGGCAGATTGAAAATGAACGTCGGGTGAAAGTTGAAATCTCGGGCTCAAGCCTCTACGATTTGAAAAGACCCACATGCTCAAATCTACAAATTGAGAAAGATTACTGAGGAAATTTTAGGACATGGTTAACAAAAATGTTATTTAAACCCATTTGATTTCAAGAAAACGTTCACAGATAGAATAATGTGAAACGACAAGATTCTTCCCAAACAGATTAAATGTGAATGCATTACCTGAAAGGTTGGGCACCTCACTTGTAAATGATGGTGGCTTCTACTTCTAAAACTCACAACGAGAAAGATGGAGAACAATATTCTTGGCTTCATATCTCTATAAATGAATAGCATAAATGAGAACTCGAAAGAATTGTAACATGCTGAAATGCCATTTTTATTTACTATCAGAAACCCTACTTCCATAGCATCTCTAGCGTACACTTGTCGGAAGATGCAAAGCGGAGTATCGATCGAGAAGATGACCTCGAATACTGGGAAACATTTTATCCAAGCCTAATGAAAAGTCTCAGGAATTGAAGGAAGGAATCTTCGACTTAAATGCGTTGGTACCGAGTTACATGGGGAACGATGAAAATAACTATTAAAATATTTCATCAGTACCTTTCATACCTTCATATATACGTTTTCAGGTACCCTGACAATACGACTTACAATAAATTTCCTAGGGTTTCGGGAGTTTCAAAGTGTTAAGTGGACAGGGCATTTAATTTCAAAAATTTAAGTTAAGTTGATGTCCCATCGAAAAATTGATAGCGGGAAGTTAATTTATGAGTTTAATCAAATTGGAAATTACTACAGCAAATTAAACGATTTTAATTAGATGGAGTTGTAAAGGTGTTTAAAACTATAAGCCCAAAAATTCGTATAGTCTTTAATGCCATGGATACATAAAAAATTTGGGAGCTTCTCTAAAAGTTTGTATTTCAATTATGGAGGGTTTGATTTTTATTTTTGTGGGAAGCATATAATAAAACAAGATAAATTCGAGAGCTAGGATAGATTATAGGTATGAAACTTATAAGAGAATGTATGAAAAATATTCACGAAATCTTATGTGTTCCTTTAAATGGATTTCAATATATAAATTCATTTATTATTAATATAAATATATGTATAATGGCCTTGTGGTAGCCTTTGGTAGGGGCATTATAATAAGAAAAAGTATTTACTATCGTGGAAATATTTTGAATAAAATAAATAAAAGTATAGTTAGAAAAAGAACAAATATGTGAAAAAAAAAAAAAATGTTGATAAATGAGAGACATTACAAACGGTATCAAAGCATTAGTTGAAATACTGGGCAGTTTATGTGCTCACACAAGAACTATATGCTGCCGTAAATTTTATGTATTTTTAAAAATATTACTGATGTTGTTTTACTGTATAGTGAGAAAGTACTGAAAAGAACAGCTACAAAGTCATGTCTGAAGGAGATGAGCTTTATGTTGATCTGGATGGGGGATATGACACACCGTATCCCGATGCTCCTTTGCTGGCTATGTTGCATAGGATGCAATGATTTATGGCCCAGCATAGAAGCCATAATGACAGGCTACCTTTAGCCAGTGAGGAGCAGGAAAAACTTATAAGAGAACTGACTTCGCGGAACAACCAAGAAGGTGAAGGTTCCGAGAGGAAGAGAAAATGAAAAGTCAATTTCTCTGATGAATATGAGGAATATGATGCTACTAAATAGTAGTCTAGACAGAAAAAGGAATTACACGCTGAATTCCAGAAAATAAAACCTCCCTCTTATGATGGAGAGAAGGAGGATGATGCTGAAGCATGGCTGCTGAATATGATCAAGTATTTTCAATTCTACAAATATGAAAGTAATTTAAGAGCTAGATTGGATATTTATCAGCTGCAAGGTAAGGCTACCATGTGGTGGGAAGAAACAAAAATGGTTGACGCCATTGATGAGAAAACAGTGACTTGGGAAGATTTTTAAGTCAATTTTAAAACTGGTATTTGAACGAATGTTACTATGATGAAAAAGAAAAAGAGTTTCATGAACTCAGATTGGGACAACTCACCATAGATGAGTTTGTCACAAAGGTCACAAATCGTTTATGTTCTGTTGTGAAAATATTCATCAAGGTGATGGAGCACTGAGCAACGAAAGAACTGGTCAAATAAAGGTGATTCCAGTGGAAGGAAACAGAAACCAGCCTACTTGAAAAACTTTGGTAGCAACCATAAAAAAAAAGAAATTTAATAAAATAAATGAAAACCAAACTGCTCAATCTCAAACTTGTTCCAAACCACTAAATGGAAATAATAAGAAGGAAGGAACTGTGAAAATGTGGGAACCATTGAAGTGCTAGGGTTGTGGACAACCTCATCTCTTGAGGGATTGTCCACACCAAAATATTTAGATTGTTCTTAGAGAGAGAGAAGCTACAACAGTTAATGACGTAGCAAGGAACATCCCCACTATCAGTGTAGCTTTAGAGAACCGGCAAGCAGAACACCTGTCCACTATGGTCGAGATGGAAGGCAAGATTTCTGATCAATTTGTTACAAATTTAATTGACCCGGGTGCTTCTTTGAGTTATATTAGTCCACAAGTTGTAGAAAAATGTAAACTTAGAATATAAAAGTTTCAACATTCTTGGTTGGTCCAGTTAGACACCGGAACCAAATGCAAGGTAACTCATAAGCTACCTCAAACAGCTATGAAATTGAATGATTATCAGACAAAAGTAAATTTAAACATTTTTCCATTAGGTTCCTCTGATTTACTGGTAGGAATGGATTGGTTAGGAAAGAAAAAGGCCATGATGAATTTTTGGGACAAACCTCTACACTACATAGATACTGGAGGAAAACCATTCATAATAAAGGGGAAACTGAAACTTATTTTTGTGAGGTAAATCCTAGCCCTTCAATTAAAAAGAACTACTAGAAAGGGGTATCAAGTATATGTTGTACATGTTGAAGAATTAGAACAACAACTAGAGAAAAATCTGTTAGACACTTTACCAGTGATTAAATAATTTAAAGAAGTATTTCCATATGAGATTCCTCATCTTCCCCCCAAGAGAGAAATCCATTTTTCAATCGATTTAGTGCCAGGGCAACACCAGTTTCTAGAGCCCCTTATCGTATGAACCCCCCGGAACTAATGGAGTCAAAAACACAACTGCAAGAATTGTTGGATAAAGGTTATATCAGATCGAGTGTATCCCCTTGGGGAGCACTGGTGTTGTTCATGAAAAAGAAATATGGTACCTTCATAATTTTTATTGATTATCATCAACTAAATAAGTTGACTATCAAAAACAAGTACCCATTAACCAGAATAGATGACATTTTTTATCAGGTTAGAGGAGCTTCAGTGTTCTCTAAGATTGACTTAAGAACTGGTTAGCACCAACTCAGAATTAAGGAGGAAGATGTCAATAAAAAAACCTTTCGAACAAGGTATGATCACTACGAATTTGTAGTCCTACCCTTCGGTTTGACAAATGCTCCTGCCACTTTTATGTGTTTAATGAATAGTGTCCTGAATAAATACATAGAGAAGTTCGTAATAATATTTATAGATGACATTATAATCTATTCAAAAGGTGAGGCAAAGCATAAATAACACTTTAGAATCATGTTACAGACTCTTAAGAAGAATCAGTTGTATGCCAAGTTTAGAAAATGTGAATTTTATAAGGATAAAATTCAATATTTGGGGCATATAATTTCAGAACAAGGATTGGCTATTGACCTTGAGAAAATAAAGTCCATTAGAGAGTGTCCAGTACCTACTGATGTCTCAGTGGTAAGATCATTTATGGGGATTGCACGGTATTACCGAAGGTTTGTAGAAATATTTTCTGCATTATCATACCCCATAACTTCACCACAGAGGAAGGGTACCAAATTTGAGTCGACCCAAAAGTGCCAAAATAGCTTTGAGAAATTGAAACTGAAACTGACTACAACACCTATATTGAAGATTGCATATCTAAATTAATAGTTTGTGGTATGTACCGATGCATGTGGAGAAGGACTAGGGGGAGTTTCGTTGCAATAAAATTCTGTTATTGCTTATGAATCTAGAAAACTTAAGAAACATGAACAAAATTACAGTGTGGATGATCTTGAGTTGGCTGTTGTAATCCACACACTCAAAATGTGGTGACACTATCTTCTAGAGAAGAAATTTATATTGATGATAAATCACATCATCCTAATGTATTTCTTCACTCAAACAAATTTGAATGCTCCACAAGCTAGATGGCTATCATTTCTAAGTGAATTTGATATCGAAATAAAACATATCAAAGGAAATGAAAACAAAATTCCTAATTCTCTTAGCAGGAATTCTTACCAAAACATAAGTAAAATCGGTAGTAGTGCCAGTTTTGACTTATAAGGATTAGTTAAAACGGTATTAGATCAAGATCCCAGCTATGGAAAACTATAAATTCAAATGCTGAAAAAAGAAATGAAAGGGTATACACAAAATCATAAGGGACTGATTTTTAATAGAGAAATATTGTACATCCCCAATGTAGATTCTTTGAAAAATAAAATCCTAGATGAATATCATAAAAAACCTTATTCTGGACATCCTGGATATCAGAAAATACTCACAGCTTTGAAAAAGAGGTTATTTTGGTCATGAATGAAAAAGGATGTAGCAATCTATCTATCCAGATGCATTGAGTGTCAACTGGTAAAAGTTGAACATCAACATCCAGCTAGACTGCTAAATCCTTTACCAATTGCATAATGGAAGTGGGAAACTGTTTCTATGGACTTTATAAACCAGTTACAAAGAACCAAATATCACCATGACTCGGTGATGGTAGTGGTAGACACTTTGATGAAGGCTGCACATTTCATATCTATTAAATCTACTTTTGGAACAACCCAATTAGCAAACGTGTTCATGAAAGAGATAGTAAGACTACATGGGATCCCTAAAATGATTATTTTTTATAGAGATGCCAAGTTCATTGCAGCCTTTTAGAAAAGTTGTAAAAGTTTTTTTTGGGGCATGGGTACTAAATTAAACTTTAGTACTTCCTATCACCCTCAGACGGATGGTAAAACCAAAAGAAAAAATCAAATTTTGGAGGATATGCTAAGGATGTATGTGATGGATAGGCCAACTAAATGGGAAGACTATATACATTTAGTAGAATTTGCCTATAACAACAGCTATCAAACTTCCATAAAAAAATGAGTCCATTTGAAGCACTTTACAGAAGTAAATGGCACACTCCTTTAAGTTGGAGTCAACCAGAAGATAAATTAATGCTTGGGCTAGACACTTTGCAGAAAATGGAAACAATTGTCAAACAAATTCAGAAAAATATCAAGACAACTCAAGATAGGAAGAAAATCTATGCAGCCAAGAAGAGAGTACACTGAGAGTTCAGTGTGGGTGATCATGTATATATGCGGATTAAGCCCAAGAAGAGAACTTTGTACACTGGTAGCTGTGCAAAATTAGCTCCTAGATACTGTGGAACATTTGAAATACTGGAATGGGTGGGACCACTGGATTATAAACTAGCCTTACCCATGCATATTAAGGTTCATGATGTGTTTCATGTTTCTTTATTGAAAAAATATGTACATGATTTTGCTCACATTATTGATTGGAATGTGATTCAGGTGGAACCGAAAGGCGAATTCCTTCCAGAGCCATTTCAAATCTTGGAGAGGGAAGAAATTGAGCTGTGAAATCAAACAGTAGCCAGAGTAAAAGTGCAATGGAAGCACTTTACTGCTGAAGAAGCTACTTGGGAAAAATAAACTGAGATGATGGGAAAATATCCATCCTTGTTTTCATAGTGAACTGCTTTAGTTTAGCTTTCTAACACTGAGGATGGTGTTTTTTTTTAGAGGTGAAATGTGTAAGACCCCAAGTTCTATGCTTTTTAAAGGGGAATGTGGACCACAATGGAGAAACATTGTGTGGATTTTATTTAATTATTCATTAATTAAAACAAATGGAATATTTATGTGTGCACTATGACTAGATTGATATTGGAGATCCTAAACCTTTATCCATGAGGATATGGATAAGGTTAGACTTTCCCAAAACATTTCAGAAAAGCCTTGAAAGGAATATTACTAAATCATATTGGGAGAGAAAAATCTAATTTCCCCATTGAAGAGGAAAGTAATTGGGAAGAGGTAGAAAAACTGGAAAAGTGGAAAAGACAGCTTTAAAGTACCTCAATGAGGGAAGCCTATGAGAAAACAGGAAGAAAGCATCTTGGAAATTCTCGACGCGGAGTTTAGAAACAGGCTTGGGGAAAGCATGGTTTAATTAAGCTACTCCAGGACAGATAGAGGTTGGTCTATTACTAGGAGAAATTGATCTCAGCTCGGGGATGAGTTACAAAGATAGAACTCTAAGGTTGGGAGGAATGGTCATATAAATTGGTATGCAAATCCGAATTTAGTTATCTTAATTCTGTTTGTTCTTTCTTATGGGTAGGTAAACTCTTACGTTAACTAATTAGATAGTTTTGAGAGGATAAACGTTTAAGTATCCCATGCATTTAACATAGTTGGTTAAGCAGAAATTCTGCAATCTGTATATTTGCATGGGAGAAATCTAGGAAGAACCATCGACGAGAATGTCTAAACCTGTGAGAGGTATCTGGAGATAGGTATCTCCTGGAATTTTTCAGAAATTAGTTTTCAAATGTGGAAACATAATTAGATAATCTAAATGTTAAAGGATAACAGTAGGAAATATCCCTGCATGTGAGACCGATCATATAGATAGTATTGCCAAATGTATCTTACTCCATTTTAAGAAATTTATTCTCTGTTGCATAAATGGAACTGTATTTAAAGTCATGGAGACATCAGAGATTAAGGTAGTCCTCACTAACTATAAATCATTATATCATATGTTTAGAATTATTATTAAACAGAGCAAATAAAATAGAACCGAAACTAAACTGAAAAACAAAACCATACCATTAGCAGAGTTCTATGCAGATTATTAATGCATGTAATCATATTTTATGGTATATGCTAATCTCAAGGTATAAGGTTAATAGTTGATTTCGATATAATATATTCTAGACTATTATATAAACCACAGTAGAAAAGACTCTTGTATGAGTAAATGAAAGAGATTAGATGGAGAGTATTATAATATTAGCATGGTAATGGAAATTAGTCATTTTGCAAAAAGTAAAATAAATAAATATTAGAAAGGAAAGAAGTATAGATGTGTAAATATATATATATATATATATATATATATATATATATATATATATGGGAAAAGGATGGAACCCACTAAAGCATAAAGCATTGTTCTCTTATTTTTTTTTCCAAGATATATATATATATATATATTTCATTAGAAGGTGAAGAGGATATTAACGTATTCAATTAAACTAATATATATTTTTATCTTAAAGTTCCACATAGTCTGTAGGGTATATAGTAAAACAATGATGATAGTAAATAATGACTTTACACTAAATATTATAAAATCATAACAGTGCATTAAATGTTATTACATTTAAGTTAGGGAAAGAGTATAAATGAAAACCTGGGAATACCAATTTGTTCTAAAATGAACATATTCAGAGAAATTATAAAGATGCATAGTAAAACGGAAGGAAAAGCCATCAAGGTTATGGGGGAAAAACCAATAATACATACCCAATAACCAGTTTGGTGGATACATAAAAGTTTCGGCCGAAACAAAATTATTACATAATTGTCTCAAGATAGTTGAAACAATTTTAACATTAATAGAAAGAAAATAAAATGTGGTTGCGACATATTCATTGTCGGAATTGTAGAACGGTAAGTGGGATTGTACCAACCTACGAAAAATTAAATGCATTATCAACGCGGATTGGATGGGATAGGGTGTATCCTATCAAAATTCAATGACTATTATAATGTCTCGAATTACCTACATATATCCAAAGAAAACAATTAAATAAAATCGTTAAAGAAGCAACGAGGCTGCGAAGTTGCTAAGGTAATGATGAGCAATCTTCATATATACAATTTCTAAATCGTAGGGTTTAAGAAATTCATTACATAACCGAAAAATGTAGAGAATATGCACTAATTCATTCAGAGATAAAGCTACAACAGTACAGTAAGGTAAACAGGAAAACGTTAAAGACAAAAATACCGATGTATAAGGAGGCAGATTGAAAACCAGCGCCGGGTGAAAGGTGAAATATCGGGCTCAGGCCTCTACAATTTGAAAAGACCCACATGCTCAAATCTACGAATTGAGAAAGATTGCTGAGGAAATTTTAGGACGTGGTGAACAAATTTTTATTGAAAACCATTCGATTTCAAGAAAACTTTAACAGATAGAATAATGAGAAACGATGGGATTCTTCCCGAACAGATTAAAGGTGAATGCATTACCAAAAATTTTGGGCACCTTAGGCGTAAGTGATGGTGGCTGCTACTTCTAAAAATCACAACGAGAAAGACGGAGAACAATATTCTCGTCTTCATATCTATGTAAATGAATTGCAGAAATGAGAACTGGAAAGAATAGTAACATGCCAAAATGCCCTTTTTATTTACTATCATAAACCATACTTGCATAGAATCTGTAGCGTACACTTGGCAGAAGATTCAATGCGGATTATGGATCAAGGAGATGACCTCGAATACTAAGTAATGTTTTATCCAAGCCTAATGAAAAATCTCAGGAATTGAATGAGGGAATCTCCGAGTTAAATGCATTGGTATTGAGTTACATGGGGAACGACGAAAAGAACTATTAAAATATTTCATCAGTACCTTTCATACCTTCATATATACGTTTTCCGGTACCCTGGAAATACGGCTTACAATAAATTGCCTGAGGTTTCGAGAGTTTCGAAGTGTTAAATGGAGATGACATTTCATTTCAAAACTTTAAGTTAAGTTGATGTCCGATTGAAAAATTGATAGCGGGAAGTTAATTTATGAGTTTAATCAAAATGAGAACTACTACAGCAAATTAAATGATTTTAATTAGATGGAGTTATAAAGGTGTTTAAATATATAAGCTCAAAAATCCGTATAGTCTTTAATGCCATGGATACTTATAAAATTTGGGAGCTTCTCTAAAAGTTTGTATTTCAATTATGGAGGGTTTAATTTTTATTTTTGTGGAGCATATAATAAAAAAAGATAAAGTTGAGAGCTAGGATAGATTATAGGTATGAAACTTATAATATAATGTATGAAAAATATTCACGAAATATTATACGTTCCTTTAAATGGATTTCAATATATAAATTCATTTATTATTAATATAGATATATGTATAATGGCCTTGTGGTAGCCTTGTGGTAGGGGCATTATAATAATAAAAAGTATTTACTATCGTGGCAGTATTTTGAATAAAATAAATAAAACTATAGTTAGAAAAAGAAAAAATATGTAGTAAAAAAAAAATAAAAAAATTGTTGATAAATGAGAGACATTACAAAGACTATGTTGTAAGTTTATGTTTGCTTCCACACAATTTAGTTGGCGAGTGGAGGAAGGGACCAGCTCCGCAGGCCAACCCCCTCACAATAAGACCTTTGGCTATAACCTAAACTGTTTCTAGGAATAATTGCAAAGGTTAAGCGCTAAAACGAGTTAATTAACCCATAATCAATATTTAATACGCATCAATCCTTCATTACTTCGGATTTGCTTAAAACATGCCACTAATGTCAATATACAGTTAATATATGATTTAATTTAATGAACCAAAGTTTAATTTGGTGGCCATCTTGGCAGAGTTTGCCAATGCTGGCGGGATCTCCAAAATTTTCAGCGCTAACTGGAGTTCTCTCTAGTTTTGGAAGAGATTTCCTAGGCCAAACTGATTGTGCCATAACTTTTACAAAATTCGACCAAGTTGTACTAAATAAGATTCTAACAAAAATTATTTGGACATTCTAAGTAGGTTGGAGCAAGTTTTAGGAGTAGTAGACAAAAGTAAACATAAATTTTTTTCCATTTTGGGCTAATACAAAGGCCCAAGCTATGGAAGTTGGACGAAGGAGATGTATCCCAAGAGAGGTGAACTCCTTCTTTAGAAAAATGTGTTAATGGATGATTTGATGGTTTGTAGTACATTTTATTATTGTTGTTCAACATTTTTTTTATTGTTAATATGCTCGCGAATTTAACATAAAACTCAATAAATATACCTATTTAACACTCAAAAACACCTCAAGAAACCTATGCACATGAAACAAATGATCAAGAACTTCTTTATAATTCTGAATATGAAATTAGCACATCAAAACTAAGATTCAGATTCAGATCACTCAAAAATTTGGCTTTCAAGGATATTTTTCTTGGAAACCTCAACCTCTAGAATTTTCTTTTAGGGTTACATCATACTCTCCTCATAAAGGAGAATCATTACTACATCATTTTTTTCCCATAATCCTTATGTCAATTTTATTGTTTGTGTGGACAATTATATTTCTTTTCAATTTGTGTCAATTTTATTGTTCGTGACAATTATATTTGACAATCATATTTCCTTTGGGTTTGATTTTTGTTGGAGGTCTAAACAAAAACATTGGCATGGTGAAAATGGGTCCAAGAAGATATAATTAGAATGAGTTCAGGAACATATCAATATGCATATGCATGGATGCAGATGCTCAATTAGTTTTGCATGAGCTACAAATACCTACTATGACTATTGAAGAAGCCCAATTCCTGTTTGAGACAAAAGAGTGTAAGTTCTATCTATCCATCTCAATAGGGGAAAATCATTTCCAAATGTTCACTAAAGTAGAGATCTATGGGGAGTGGTACAAATTGACACAAGGATTTTGAAACTTATCGAATTTTCAGTTGAAGTAGAGAAATGCACGTATATATAGGGTTTTATGGAGATTTTATTTTCCTGAATAAATTCCATGCTTGAAATGGTGAAAGAAAATGAACCACAATGTCTTTCTAAACATCCATGCAACTGGTATATCCTTGTGTCTATTATTCGTAATCTGTTTAAACTATTTGGTGAGCTATCTTAGATGAAATTTCAAATGTTCTATTCCTTTTGTGTACATTTACACCTTTAGGGAAAATTACTAGTACTTCACACAATTCAATTAAAATGGATATCACAAGAATGACGGTAAGACAATAAGCCATTTAAAATTAATATTTAATAACATTTTCAAAAACTAATATAGAGGAATAAAAGTGGGCAGTAAAACAAGGTACAAAGAGGAATAGAATTAACTCCATTTGCCAAGATATTTAGATTCCGAAAATGATTCGGAATATTTAAAAAGCCAAAGAAATTTTTGTGGAAAATTAAAAAACCAGATACTCATACTATTTTAGATTCAGTGATACTTGTTAGGTAAACATGCTCGGGGTAGAGTCAATGTGTACTAGGGTAAACAGTGGTGGTTTTGGGGCACATGGTTTTGTGCACCCATAGTTTTCAGCCTATGGTATTGCATGTAATGGAGCCTATAAAAGGCTGGGAAGACTTCATTGTAAGGTGGGCCTGGAGGTGAGCGGTGAAGGCTCACTTGGCCGGATTGGCCAGGGATTTGGCCAATGCTAATGAAATTTCATTAGGATGGGTTTTCCCCGGAGTTTGGGGTTTTTCCCGGTTAAATATTTGTGTTTATGTTAATGATCTGTTGCTGAGCTTTTATGTTTATTTCTCTGAGTAAATTCTTTATTGTTTTCGTTGTTTTACTCCTAACAATTGGTATCGGAGCGAGTTGTATACACTGCTTGGATGGATAAGAAGTTACTATGTGGAAAAATCAGAGGGCAACTCGATTGACAGTTTCTTCTATCTTACGCTTTGCATCCACGCTGGATTTCATTTCTGTGTTTTAATGTGAAATGACGAATGTTTTAAATTACAGATCGCTGTATGGTGGGATGTCTGGTGCGTTTGTATGAGCAAGATCATAATCATATTAGAGAGCTGGGATGGATACAAAGCGCTGTTAAATTTGAGGGACGGTGAACCTCATGACCGTGCAAGCTGTCTGTTGTCTGTATATTCTAACAGTCTGGTTCTTTATCCTGATTAGATGGATTGGGTCACGAGACTAGATCTGCGTGGAAGAGACCAGATCTGTTGATCTCCAAAGTTTGCGGTGGCAGAACGAGCAGAAGCTCATGGATTAAGTCGACGGTCAGATGATTAGAAAGGGCGTTCGATGGATCTTGGTATCGGCAAGATCGGTGTAAAATAAAAGCTCATATTGATCGAATCCAGGCTCAGATCATCAAAGGATCGGAGCAGGCATTGATGGATTCTGCAAGAAGAAAAGGAAGCTGGATCATCTATGTGCAGTTTGATTGGACAGATCTTCCTATGAAGGTGTTGGATTTGATGTTTGAAGATCTAGATCTGCATGTGAAGAAGGAAGATCTGGTGTGGAACTACCGCTGACAGAGAGTCAAACATGGGGGAACCATGAAACTGTGCAAAAGAGGAGGAGACGAGCAGGGCACACGATATCGGTTCCTTTCGATATCTGGGCAGTGTCAAGTTCGAGGGTTCGAGTACCGTGGACCGCTTAAAGGTAGACACCGAGAGTGTTGGCAATGTCTGAAACAGAGACCGCCATATTTGCAGAGGAATGCACGCCAGCTTACATAGCCCGCGTGCGGGAGCGGTTCTGTGGGCTGTGGATCTGCGGCCTCTGCGGCGAAGACGAGCTCTGCAGATCGGATCAGCTTATTGGGATGGAATCTGGAGGAGATGTAATCTTAGGCATTGAAGAAAGAAGATCGAGCGCTGGATGGTAGTCTACACGCTGGTTCAGGTGTTCAGAGGGTTATTCCTGCCCCCATTGGGTTGACACGGTGAAAATATCACCGATTACACGGGCTGCGTACCTCATCGGAGCCGTCTCCAGTACCAGCGTTGGTCTGGTCGAGCGTTTGAAGGCCCGGGAGCCAGGAGATTCCATGAAGCTAAGAGTTAAGAGGGTCTTGGACGCCTCTGGCCACACGGGAATGAAGTTTGGCAAATCGACTGAGCGTCACTGGGCTCCTCTACGCCGGATTGGAGAGCGGGATCGTGGCAGCGAGGGGCTTGGCAACAGAGCGTTTTACAAGGCCGCTGCTGGTGGTTTTATTGGGCCGATTCTTTTTTATATGATGGTGGTTGGCTGCGCCAGATTTTAAATCATGAACACCGAAGTTGTGTGGAGGCTGCACTATTTGCAAAGAGAGTCGTGGTCAACGCTGGATATATACTGGTGCATGCATTGATCGTGGATAGTGGTGGAGAAGAGAACATCCACAAGGAAGATATCCATTTGGTGCGGTGAGCGTGGAATTCTTCCAGGGAAGGCCAAGAGGCCAAGCCAAGTTATTTGCATAGGAGAGCAAAGTGTTTGACAGAATGTGTCAATGAGAGAGAATATTTGCAGGTGATATAATTAAATTGATGAGCCATGTATCTGAAGAGAACTCCTAGAGAACTGGCGGTTACAGAGGCTGGTGACCCATGTAATCCGGTAGATGGATTCTTTTTATATGGACATTGATGTCATTCGACAGATTCATGTACAATTATGATGTCCTCTTTGGAGAGGACATCATGAATGAATGTAGAGAATGGTAATTTAAAGAATAGCAACAATGAAACAAAAAAATTATGGAGTTAATTTTATTACATGTAAATGGGCATACTGCTGTAAGACCTGGTATGGCATGCGTACCCTTGGGTAATCACTGGTAAAGTCTGGGTTAGACCTAGGTGATAGGGGGGATGCCAAATTAACAATTACCCTGGGTAAAAATTTGAGGGGGGAAGAGCTAGAGTGAGCAGGGTTGTCTCACTTAGCAGGTTTGGCTGGATTTAGTCAAGAAGCCCCAAGTCAAGTTTAAGGGGGGAATTGTTAGGTAAACATGACTCGGGGTAGAGTCAATGTGGACTAGGGTAAACAGTGGTGGTTTTGGGGCACATGGTTTTGTGCACCCATGGTTTTGACCCACGGTATTGCATGTGATGGAGCCTATAAAAAGGCTGGAAAGACTTCATTGTAAAGGGGGCCTGGAGGTGAGCGGTGAAGGCTCACTTGGCCGGATTGGCCAGGGTTTTGGCCAATGCTAATGAAATTTCATTAGGATGGGTTTTCCCCGGAGTTTGGGGTTTTTCCCGGTTAAATATTTGTGTTTATGTTAATGATTTCTTTGCGACCTTTTATGTTTATTTCTCAAGGTAAATTCTTTATTGTTTTTGTTGTTTACTCCTAACAAATACCACGTAAAGGTATGTCAAATTGCATTGGATTGGAAATCCCTTTCAGCAACATGTCCAACAATTAGAAAATAAATTTCAGTGGTTTAAACATTCACAACCCTGGTATATATAATTGACGTTGTCAAAATATTCTGACATGATTGCGAAGAAATGGGGCAAGCACACATCAAAAATGAGATTGAGGTTAAAAAAAAACTCGTTGACCACACGATCTTGTATTATTATTATTATGTATTATGGGTATACATGGATACTTCAAGGGTTTTTTATTCCATTGGTCATTTCATTGGTGGTGTTAACAACGACTGCAGTTCGCCTAGCATAGAGAGTGTGAAGTGTGGGAGATGTGAATGTCGCATGCAAAACATTTTCGCTAATTTTTGTAAAAGGAGTCAGTCAAATGAATCCCATCCCAGTTTAAATATTGTCGAGGATTGGCACACGGAGATGCTTCACCTGCGCCACATGGTCTGCGCGGATCATAATTATATGGCCTGTAACACATTTTTCTGCAACCTTGCATGCATGCATAGATGCACAAATTATCTATTGCAATCAACTCAACAATACGGAGGGAAAAGGAATGAAATATATATCTTCATTCGGATTCGAATTAAAGAAATTCAATAGCGTCAAAAGAAATAAATTCTACAAGTTAAAATACTTCTCCTTACATAAATACTGTGGAGACTTCAAAATTCTGAGAGTTGCCTCGTAATAGTCTGCAAAAACAAATTTAACTTACGAATATTCTGCTTACAGATTTGTCACTCGGGCTTTCAGAAGATCATTCCCCTTCTTGGCGAAAATATTAAACCTCGGCATGCACCCCATTTTTTTCACTGGTTCTCCAGGTCTAGATGAAGTGTATAGTGTTAAATATGACGGCGAACAGCCAATGGGCAAGTTGTTCTGCATTGAAATCTTCTTTGCTTCGACCACAGTAGTCAACGTCTGTAACAAACTCTTAATATAGTAAGTAGATAATCTAATTTAAATAACGAATGTCTGTAGTAATAAAGGGTAGATAACGTAATTTAAATAATCAACATCTGTCAAAAACTCCCAAGATATGAGTCACACGTTCAGGAACTCAATTAAAATTTGCGGTTCAGTCTTTCAAGAATATAATCGATAACTAACCAAATCATTGGAGTCATCCCTCAAACCAATGTTTGAGACGCAAAAGGTTTGAGACAAAAAAGGAGTTCTCCATTTTATGTTTCTACATTTTCTAGGGCATTTTCTGATGCATTTGAACATATAAGGGTGGATGTGAGGACACCTGTGTTGGGGATTGTGTTTTACATTTCAGAAATTGGAAATTGGTCTCACGTAAAAAATCAGAATTTGAGTAAAGTAAAAACATTGGTTGTGTGGTAAAAGTTCCCAATTGGTTTTTTCTATGGTCACCCAGCCAGGAAGTTACTATCCCTTTTCGTGGGTGGGAAAGAAGGAGGCAGGGGCACGAACAACAGGATGAAATCATACCACAGTGCACCAACAACATGTAAGAAATCATAACACAGTGGGGCGGTTTCTTCACTGCAAGATGGCTCAACATCAACAAACTTCAGATCAACAAACTTTAGATTTATAAGAATTCAAAAGGCACCATTTACTGGGTTAGGGGGCTCGTCTTGGTTAGGGGCTCTCTCGATTCCACCCACCCTTGCTATCAATTGGATGAAATACATTATTAAAATGGAACCTACCTTTCAGCATATCTCTTATAGCCACATCTAAAGAGAGCAGAATCATAGGCCGATATGCTCTTTTGCCACATCTATAGCGAGCAGAATCATAGGCCGATATGCTCCAGAAAAGAGGGGTTGATAAAGCTTCAAGGATCATTTACTATACTGCTTATAAACATTACTCTAAAATTAAATGTAGGCAGTATATTCTTTTTCGTACGTGCACATTCTGTTTCATTTATCATACTTTAACTACAAAGACCTGCATATTCTGTTTCCTACCACATTACTGAACAAAAAAACGACTATGTAATATGTATTTTCTTTATATTTATAACATTCTGTTTCATTTATCAAGCTTTGCCTACAAAGACCTACATATTCTGTTTCCTACCACATTACTAAACAAAAAAAGAGCTATGTAATCTTTATTTTCTTTATATTTATAAAAGATAACGTTTTTTTTTTCTTCTGAAAAGAAAAAACCAACTTCCTTCTTTCTTTATGATCACATATCAAACAAAACACCCTCAACACAATTATTTATCTACTTTACCTAACCCTAAGGCATATGACCTAACCCTTCAAATATGTTGAATAAATTGCTCTGACAAAGGTAAAGTAGATAAAGGGACAAAGGTAGACACTTGTTGCATTAGCCGATGCTGAAAGAATGGATAGTTGTAGTCGTTTCCGCCGATCTCCGCCGATCTCCCCCATCAGAGTGTTGGAATTTCTAAATACTCCAGAACAAACAGGGAGAATAGAGATTCTCCTCTTCAACACAGAGATTAAAACATTTTCTTGTTGCTGGATAGAGATGCCACAAATTGTTTCTATTTCATCAACAAAACAAAAACTGTTACAAATTTTCTTCCACTGAAGTGGGATTACAAAATCTGTGTTTGATTGCTGCTCACATAGTGCTCACAAGGTACAATTCTCTGTCTTTTTCAAAAAATGCACATACATTGCTTTACTATTCTTTTCTAGTTTGTCTTTGGGCATGGAATACACACTACACAGCTATTACATTAAGCCTATAGGGCTTTTATTTTATATGACGCAACATTAAGAAAATAAAAACAAACTATATAACTATGTTTATTTCATAACAAAAGTCAAAAGACTTTTTCTCCACCCATAACATTACTTTCAAACAAAATTTAATAAACCTTTAGACTCGAATTTCAAACTTCAATAAACTGCATTTCAAACATTTTCGCAATACAAATGACCCCTACGTCAGCAAGCCTCAAACCAATGCGAACGCTTTCCTATTGGCTAGTGCCGGGCCCCGTCAGAACTCAAATGATTTATGAACTGGATTCCATAAAAAATTTGCGTAACAAAAGGTGAAACTGATGTCATGGCTAAAATGAATGCGAAACAACACGATTGTGTAACACCCCTAGTTTTACGTTTCTTTCCAAGTTAGACATTTGAACTTTAATCCAAAGGGGAGTGGACCCCAATGGATAAGTATTTTATGGATGTAATCAAATATTTAATTATGGAAAAATAAATAAAATAATTCTGTGCAAATTGACCAAATGAGAATTATGAGATCACTTGCTGAATCCATGAGGATCGAAAGAGGCAGATACTTTCCCTAAAAATCTTTCAAAAATATTTGAAAGAATTTATTTCCAAATTAGATTTTGAGGAAAATCTAGATTTTCCCCAATGAGGTGGAGAGTAGTTGGGAAGAGGTAAAAAGTTGGAAAAGAAGAAATAAGCTTTAAAAATCCCTAAATAAGGGAAGCCTAGGCAAACAGGAATAAAAGCATTCTGTAATTCTGGACGCAGAATTAGAAACAGGCCTTGGGGAGCAAAAGCTTAAATAAGCTATTCCTGAACATATTAGAGATTGGTCTGTTCTGGAGGTGATCTCAGCTCGGGGGTGAGTTATGGAGATAGAGGGACTCTAAGGTTGGGAGGATTGGTCAATTTCAATAGTGAGTTGTAGAAATAGAAATCTGTGGAAGAGAATCTAGCAGAGTCTCTAAACCAATGTTGGTTTAAATCTAAGGATACATGTTACTCCACAGATAGGTTAGCGTTTTAACATTAATCTTCTTCTGGTTAAATATATGTATCTGATATGTATACATAGGAGAAAGCATCATGAGATTTCATGTACAAATGTCTAAAATAGAACCAGATAAACTGTAATTTGAGTTGTGTATGAAATGATTGAAAACACCTGATGTCCTATGGTAAATACACCATCTATACACAAACATAAACAAAAGAGAGATTAATTCCTGCATATATCTGTCTATTTCTATAAACTAATGAAGTAAATAGTAGTTAGTCAAGGAAATAGCCATGAGAGTAGACTTCCTAGTGATTAAACCAGTCAAAGCTCTATTGGTAATATACATGTACTCACAGTTAATTAACATAACGCTGCTAATTAAGATTTAGCATGATGAGATAAAATTTTATATGAAATTGAGACTACTAATTGAAAGGAAGATGAGTGAAAATGGCCTTTACATCAGTTGGGTGGATTAGTAGTTAACTAAATTTTATATAAATAATTGGTAGAAATTATTGAAGAATGAGCACCAAAGGAAACATCTACTTGCAGTAGTAAAACATAAGTGACACAGAAATATAAGATAATAGTTGTAAACAGAACATGCCTATTTCCTAGTAGGAAACAAGAAAACAGTTGGAATATATCTTAAACCATGTTACAATTATGGAACAAGTCCCTTGTGGGAATAAACACCAGAGATAAATATTCAACTGTGTCACATTAACCATGGAAAATAGAAACAAACCGAGTCTTAACTCAAACTTCAATTATTATTTCTATTATAAATATAAAATGCCTCTGTAAATTATAATCATTACATCTAAAGGGGAATCATCAAAATTGTACCAATGTATAGTTATAATAGTAACCATAGTAGAAATGGGCGAACAAGTAGAGTAGAAGAAATAAACTTAGCGACTGAGTAAAATGAATATAATACTCGTAGTCAAATTTAAATGAAAAAAAATTTGTATATGTATTAGGAAGGTCAGACATGACAATGTTGATTTGAGTTTCTTTCCACAGATATTAAATAGACATTGGAGCATTTAAATATTAATGTTCATATACAGTGATCCAGGGTAAATTTGGAAAAAAAATTAAATACACAAAAGTGTCGAGAACCCAGATTGGATTTGAATCTCCAGAAGGAGAAGTCATTATCAAAATCGAGCCGGACATTAACTCTACATATTTAAAAACGAAATTTTGGAGGTCAGAGTATAAACCTACCTAGACAACCGAAGAGAGATTTGATGAAATGGTGTGACAGGAAGTACCCTCGTTCACATAAATTAAATGGAATTACAACGGAAACAAATAACACAAAATCTATATAGGAGTTCCGTGAACCACTACACAAACTCAATTGAGGAAGAAACATATTTAATTGAGAGAAGAGAAAGGATTAGATACCTGGTTTGTCACACCTCCCACTTTACGACACAAAATTTTATTTTATTTTTTTTCTGTTGGGTTGCATCCTTTCCCGTTTAATGCTAATGATGCATTTGGTCAATTCGTTGTATGTTTACATAATTAATTTCGTTGTAGTTTTTCACTACTGTTTCTTTCAATTTCCATTCATATCTACCCTTTATCTTACCACATTTGCAAGGTAGTTGTTTTTGGAATAATTATAATTATATTAATTATAATTACATCAATATAATTATAATCCTATTCTCCCCTACTTCCATATTTAATCTTCGTTTTCTATCGCATGCCTTTGAATTCGAATTCGATTTTCATATACATATATAGAAGTGGGTTCGATTTGGTTCTACATTGGTCTCATGTGATTATGGTTCCACGGTCATGTGGACATCTATGCGATCGTTCACTCTTACCCTTTGTTGATAACCTTATAACCTTGGCGGAATTCGACTCACTAATCATGCGAGTCTGGCATTCATCCTGCATTCTTAATTTCGTCTTGTCAACATTTATTTGAAGTTGGGTGTGTTAAATTTAACCTCCACATAACTATCAATTTAAACTTCTGTGCAATCAAATTTGGAAATTCGACGTCTATCTGTCTTCCACGCTGTGCATTAACCCAGTCCTGATCTCATCGTATGGGTTATGGTGATCACGTTTCATTTGTGATCACGTGGTGTTGGTTCCACGTAACACTGAATTCATTCTACCATTTTACTGCGTTCCCAATGCAATATCCACAGCGTGGCCAGGTCGATACTCATTTATTTCCATACTTGTAATATTAAATTTTTGGGACGGATAGTGTACAGGTCCTATTAACTATTCGATCCATGGCTTTTCTCTTCGGATCTAGCCAGGTGTACGCTTCATATGTCTTTGGATCCTTAGGGTTTCGTTGCTTGATCCAGACGCATTGATAAAAATCAAGCTTGGTATTGTCACGGTGGTTCTTTTACCTCCCTGTTCGTTTGGTTCATTGCTTGATAGTGTGTTAGTTCGCTTGATGGGTAAGACCTTCCATATGCGTTTTGTAAGTTTTCGTTCTAATATTATTTCGCAGGCTTCCCATCTCTTCTTGAGAATTTGTCTCATTTCTTCACACCAGTGCTATGATTTTGGATTATCGTTTTATGTCTCCGGTCTAGGTTGTAATATATATGATGAATGGCTAATTTTGTTTTGCAGAGAGTGCATGTGCTTCGCATCAGGGGTTCGAATGGCTTGGTTTTCTTCCCTAGCCTTCACATTTTCTTGTGAATATTCTGAACACAGGTTGTTCTGGTGTCGTATCCCAACCCTCTCCTCAACTGAAAGGGGTTTGCGAGGGTATACATTCGGCTCTATACGGAGACTATGATTCTCGGCTTCACGAGTTGGTAAGTGTTTCTTTTGACCAAGCATAGGACGCAATGGATATTGTTCATTCTCCGGAGGTTTATAATTATTATTCGACTTCTTCCTGTCAACCTATATTCATGAGAATTGTATATTTTTGTGAAGCTGGTTAAGGATGGTTTAAGGGTTTCTCCCTTACGAGGTACGATACCCTTCTCAGTTATTATTTTCCTGGGTTCAATGTTGTTTTTATTCTCCATGTTCGGCGTCTGACTTGTATTGGTTTTGTGTCACAGGTAATTCTGACTTGTGTCGTGTTCTCCTTTTCTCCTACACAGATACGAGACTTTCCCAGACATTAACATTGGGTTCCTCGTGCTATTTGCTGGTCGGTACTAACCGCACTCTGCCAGAAGAATTCGTTCTTCTCTCCTGGATATATATTTTATCTTTGACAGTAAAATTTATAATAACGAAATTGTAATTATTGGACAGCTACAATTTAATTCCCGCTCTGAATATTTATACATCTCGGTTCATGGGACATTATAAGAATGCTCTCGGATTTGTTCAATACATCCATATATACCTTTTTCGTGTTGGGTTTTCATAATACCCAATTTTTTTTATTTCAGATATTATTACTAAGAGTATGTTCCAGCAGTACTCTCTCCTTGTCTCTTCTGACTTGGCTGGAACTACATGCTTAATCGTTGGCATTTTAATTTTTTTTTTTGTTGTTATATATATATAAGTATGACATATACACATATTCATCATTTTGTGTAGTTTATTGCTTTCAGGCTCCCAGGCCATACCATGGTTAACTATATTTATAATGTGGTGATATTTGAATGAATAATATACTGTAGAATAGATTTTCCTATTCCAGGAAACCTTAGCTTCTGTGACAGTAACATTTAAATGTCTAAGGGAAATCAATATCTCAGTTCAATTTCTTTCATTAGTTTATTGAGCTGACCCTAAATTTCAACTGTCTTTTTGTTGTTATCTTAAATAACCAGAGTGCTATAATTATCTATAACAAAATGGCACAGTAGCTCCATGCAGAAATTTGAAGAAGTAATTTGTTATAAATTTGCACAGCATATGTATCCAATTTATCTACAGGAATGAATGCATCTGTAACCCTATATTTATGTTTAAAATACATTGGGATTTATAATCTATTACTTACCCTCTTAATTCAGGTTATCGGAATAGACTAGGATACATATATGTTTCTATATGCCAGGCTATGATGAGTATGCATGTTGGATATTTTCTTAACTTTCTTGTGTACTTCCATTCGATGCTATAATAGATGAATGGTTTCCTAAGATAATTGTCTATGATCAGTATCTATAGATGATTAGTTTCTTTCCTCTGCTATACTATATGTTGCTTACATGCACAGTTTAAATTACAATTCTTTTTCTACTATTTTCCAATATAATGCAGAAATTCAAATTTTCTCTCTCATGTATGTGTATATTAAAATCATTCTAGAAACAGAAGCAGATTAAAACTAGTTCACAAATTTTTCCTGTGAAGAATAAGTATCTACAGATTTAAACCAATCATTGGTTTAGAGACTCTGTAAGATTCTACTTCATAGATTTAAATTCTACAACCATACAGGATTTCAAGGGTAACTTCCTTTTCATCAATTCTGTTAAATGTAGAATTTATGTTCTAATCTAAAGTAAAATTTTATATGTAGCCAATTCATGCTATATAAAATGAACGAAAATAAACTTAAAGACATACCACTGATGCAATTGACCAACCTCCCAACCTTAGAGTCCTTCTGTCTCCCAGAACTCACCCCCGAGCTGAGATCACCTCCCTGTAACAGATCAACCCCTAATCTGTACAAGAGCAGCTTATTTAAGCTATTGTTCCCCAAAGCATGTTTCTAATTCTGTGTCCAGAATCTCAGGATGTTTTTCTTCCTGTTTGCCTAGGCTTCCCATTTTAGGGATTCTTTAAAGCTGTTTTATGCTTTTCCTCAGCTTTTCCAGCTGTTTTTTACCTCTTCCCAACTACTTTCCTCATCATTGGGAAAATTCAGATTTTTCCTCAAAAATCTAAATTTAAAAATAAATTTCTTTCAAGGATTTTTGAAATATTGTGGGGAAATATTTGCCTCTTCCATCCTCATGGATTTAGCAAGTGATCTCAAAATCTCATTTTGGTCAATCTGCACCACATCATTTTATTCATTTCCTCAATTAAATATTTAATTACATTCACAAAATATTTATCCTTGGGGGTCCACTCCCCTTAGAATTAAAGTTCAAATGTCTAACTTTGAAATTCAAGCACATGAATTGGGGGTGTTACATATTCCCCCTCTGAAAATAAACACCATCCTCGGTGTTATTATTCAACTACTAGAGTTCATTTGGCAAATAAAAATGGATATTTTTCCATCATCTCAGCTTCCCTTTCCCAGGTAGCTTCTTCAGCAGTAAAGTGCTTCCACTGCACTTTTACTCTTGCTACTGTTCTGCTTCTCAATTCAATTTCTTCCCGCTCCAATATTTGAAGCGGTTCTGGCAGAAACTCCCCTTCTGGTTCCACCTGTACAACATTCCAATCAACTATGTGAGAAGCATCATGCACATATCTTTTTAACAATGAAACATGAAATACATCATGAACTCTAACATGGGGTGGTAAGGCTAGCTTGTAAGCCACTGGTCCCACCCTTTCTAATACTTCAAAAAGACCACAGTATCTAGGGGCCAGTTTTGCACAACTTCCAGCATAAAGGGTGCTCTTTTTGGGTTTAATACACAAATACACCCGCTCCCCCACTTTAAATTCTCGGTGCACTCTTTTCTTATCAGCATAGTTCTTCTGGCGATCTTGGGCTGTCTTGATGTTTCTTTGTATCTGTTTAACAATTCTTTCCATCTCTTGTAAAGCATCTGGTCCCAACATTAGTTTATCTTCTGGCTGGCTCCAGCTCAAAGGAGTACGACACTTTCTTCCATACAGTGCCTCAAACGGACTCATTTTGATGGAGGATTGGTAGCTGTTATTATAGGAAAATTCAGCTAAATGCAAGTAGTCTTCCCATTTTGAAGGCCTATCCATCACATACATTCTCAGCATATCCTCCAAAATCTGATTAGTTCTCTCTGTTTGGCCATCTGTCTGAGGGTGGTAAGCAGTACTAAAATTCAATTTAGTCCCCATCCCTCCAAATAGCCCTTTCCAAAAAGCTGCTGTAAACTTAGCATCTCAGTCAGAAACAATGACTTTTGGGACCCCATGTAATCTTACTATTTCTCTTAAAAACACATCTGCTACTTGAGCTGTTCCAAAAGTAGACTTAACAGGTATGAAGTGTGCCGCTTTGGTTAAGGTGTCCACTACCACCATTACTGAGTCATCTTGATGTTTGTTTTTGGGTAATCCTATTATGAAATCCATGGAAACTATATCCCATTTCCATTCTGCAATCGGTAAAGGATTTAGCAGACCAGCAGGATGCCGATGTTCAACTTTGACTAGTTGACATTCCATGCATCTATTTAAATATTCTGCTACATCTCTCTTCATTCCTGGCCAGAACAACTTATTTTTCAAGGTTGTTAACATCTTCTGATATCCTGGATGTCCTGCATATGGCTGCTTGTGGTACTCATCCAAAATTTCCCTTTTAAGAGCCGCTACATTGGGAATATACAATCTGTTTTTATAACAGATCAGTCCTTCTTGGTTTCGAGTGAAATCAATTTTCTCCTTCTTCTGTAATTTCACCAGAAGTGTTTCATAATTTGGGTCTTGGGTTGCTGCCTTATTCACCAGATCTTCTACATCAATCTGAGCACTACTTCCAATGCTATTGATATTCTGACAAGCATTTCTGCTCAATGCATCAGCAACTTTTTTTTCTTTCCCTCTAATATGTTTTATATCCATATCAAATTCACTTAAAAAAGAAAACCATCTCGCTTGTCTAGCATTCAAATCAGTTTGGGAAAAGAAGTATTTGAGACTAATATGATCAGTCATCAATGTAAATTTTTTTCCAAAGAGATAGTGCCGCCACATTTTTAAAGCATGGATAACAGCTTCTAATTCCAAGTCATAGGCACTATAATTCTGTTCATGTATCTTCAGTTTCCTAGATTCATAGGCAATAACTTAATTTTCCTGTAAAATAACTCCTCCCAATCCTTCTGTACAGGCATCCGTACATACCACAAATTCTTGGTCAGGATCTGCAATCTTTAGTATAGGGGCAGTAGTAAGTTTCAGTTTTAATTGGTCAAAACTGTTTTGGCATTTTTCAGTCCATTCAAATTTGACACCGTTCCTTTGTAGTGATGTGATGGGATGTGCTATGGCTGAAAACCTTTCTACAAATCTGCGATAGTAGCCTGCAATCCCCATGAACGATCTCACTGCTGAAACATCAGTTGGTACAGGCAATTCCTTTATAGCCTTTATCTTCTCAGGGTCTACAGCAAGGCCTTGTTCAGAAATAATATGTCCCAAATACTGGATCTTATCTTTAAAAAACTCACAATTGCTAAACTTGGCATATAGCTGATTTTCCTTTAGAGTTTGCAATACTATCCTCAAGTGTTCTTTATGTTCCTCTTCACTTTTTGAATAAACTAAGATATCATCTATGAATACAAGGACAAATTTATCCAAGTACTTGTTTAACACACTATTCATTAGGCACATAAATGTGGCAGGGGCATTTGTCAAACCAAAAGGTGGGACTACAAATTCGTAGTGACCATACCTGGTTCGAAAAGTTGTTTTGCTGATGTCTTCTTCTTTAATTCTAAGCTGGTTGTGGAGTACTAAAAAGGTATGCTTTTGATGATTATTTCAGTGGCTTTTTAATAGAATTTGTGAACCTTTTTGTGTCATGAATTTGGAAAGTAATAAGGAACTATAACAAAACATGTGAGAATTAATATGCAAGACTTAGCCACTGATAATGGTTATTTTCTATATAGGAAAAGGAGAAAACGAGGGATTGCCGTTCCAAAAGAAAGGACAAAGTCGAGATAACTGCTGTCCCTCTGGACGAGAACCGAACGCAAACAAGGATAAACAGATCAAAGCAAATCGGCTCGGAAAAGAAGGAGAAGACACCAGCTCAGCGCAAAAGAAAAGACAGGATGAAGAGTTAACAGTTTGGCGAATCCCTCAGGATCTTCGATCATGAGGGATCGCTGCTTTATTTACCTTGTTACTTGGACATCTCCGCCGTCGTCTTTATATAAAGAGACAGCACTGTTAGCTTGAGATAGAAGGATATAGAGATAGGATACGCTTTTATGTAATTTTCTGCAAAACATCAGCTTTGATTATTAAGTTTCGTTGAGAACTGGTTCAATGTATTTTTGACCGATGCATTAATAAAAGCTTGGTGATTATTTCATCTCCGCGTCTGGATTAACTTCAAGCGGTGTATCCTTGGAGGCTAAGGGCCCGGCCCCGAAGGACACTTGCTTCTGTACCATTACGACTTTATTTCTGTGTGGTTTGTTTATTATTTTTATTTGGTAATTTGATATGCTTTATAAGTTCATATTACATGCTCTGTTAAAGATTGAATCATTGAGGTTTCTACAGATAGAATCGTGTGTTGACTTCGCATCAAGTTATTAATCCTTTCAAGAGTTAATTGCATGTTCTTACTGTCATGTCACAGAGCTGTTATACTAAACGTTCGTGTTGTGTGCGTTTCTAATTTATCAGTACTGTTCCATAATTCATTAATCGTTATTGTTGTTCCTTTAGTGTGAATTGTGTGAATTGCCTTTAGAGTGAAAGAATGTTATTTGATTGCAAAGAGAGTATTTGAGTTAATTAAGTTTGGTTACAACCCGCGGGACTTAGTTATTCAATTTCTGTTCCATTTTAGACTTGTTGTTCTATTCCAGAATTGCTGTTCAATCCTTTATTCGCTTTGCTGTTCCATTTGCCTGCAGTTGTTGGTTTGGTGTGAGAGATGATCTAAAGCTGTAGTGAGCATTGGAAGTCACTGTCTAGCTCCCAGGCTCGTGGTCTATGCTCTAGTTTCCTTTCCATCAGTTTCCGAAGGGATGGGTTATCACTGCCGAACCCTTGACTGATAAGCTGTTGAGTTTTCTGAGTGTGTGATTTATTCTTTGAAGTAATTTAGTTACAGACAAGCATCCGTTTACTCTTGTATTTCTTAAGCATTGTACTACTAGCATTACTCTGACAAATGATAGCCTCAGATTGAGTCACTCTTTGTAATAACAAAACGCTCCCGGATTGACATATTAATGTGAGGTAATTAGAGGTGAAAGAGACCCTTTTTATAGCTCTACATTTTGGCGCCGTTGCCGGGGAAAGAGTGTAGCCATTTGTCTTTTTCAGAGTAGTGTACGAGTCTGCTAGGGAGGAGTTGGATCCTAAAAACGGAAGGTAAGAACCTACGTGCGGAACATGTAAAAGCCCTGTTCCACTGTCCGCTTTCCTGCAGATTTGTTTTTGCTTTGTTTGAATAGGATTTGGTAGTTCATTTTTTTTTTTTTAATTTTTTTTTTTTTTTTGAGTGCATGACTAAGCAGAAAAGACCAGAAAAGAATATCAAACCCCCATCCAAGCCTGAAAAAGCTAAGGGGCCGGTGACCCTTGGCCGAACGACCTTCATAGACGAAATCTATAAGAAAACAGAATCTCAGCCATCAGTAGGCCTCAAGAAAAACATTTCTAAACCGCCTACTAGTTCCCTCCAGGCCACAGGATCACCATCTGTAGCCTGCGCTGAGGTGCATAGTCAAAATGAAGAGCAGGACTTTCAAGAAATTGAAAATTCTACTCCTGAATTATTGCAGGAAGGGAACTCTAGCAACTTTTGTGAAGGAGAAGGAGAAACAGGGGAAACCAAGGAACCAAAATCCCCTATTGAGACAAATCAACCTTTAGATAGCCCAGATAAGGGGAGTGCTGCGAAAGTCATTGTTGAAGGAATTCAATCTCCTCAGACACCTGGTATTCTCATTATTCCAGATAAAGGAAGCGCTATTAAAAATATCCCTGTCAAAACAGTCCCCACTCAACCTAGGAATACCCTCCTAGATATCCCAGAAGGTTATTGGCATATATTCGATCCCATGGCTCAAAACCAACCAAATGCTCAAAACCAGCCAAATACTCAAACCTCTACATTAAAATATCCTATAGTGGATTCTGCAGCAAATGCACCCATGAAAGCTATCCCTCTTCAGCATATCCCTACATTTCACGGACTCACATCAGAAGATCCGGATGCATTCCTATTCGAATTCGATGTGTTATGTAGGGGGTACAATTACACCACCGATCCCCAAAAATTGAAATTATTTCCCTCTACATTAAAAGGGGCTGCTTTAAGATGGTTTATGGGGCTAGGTGGCGGGGTTATCAACAATTGGGATCAAATGAAAGAATCCTTCTTAAAAAAATATCAGGATTATTGTAGATCTAGAGAATTAAAAGACGAAATATTTCAAATGACAGCCAGACCAAATGAAACATTAGAGGAGTATGTGGAACGTTTTCAGTATAATCTACAAAGATCTCCTTATGCATCGCTACCTTTACCCGATAATGTGTTAAAAACTGCATTCATGAGGGGCATGAAGGAACAATGGATTGAAACATTAAACATTATGGGAAAAGGGGATATTTATCAAGAGAATTTTACTGACATCCTTGACTTATGTATCAGGAGTTCGAGAGGCAGCACAAGAATAAAACCGATAGAATATGATCGGTTTGCAAGAGATAACAAAGTATCAGCAGAAGGAGTAACACGTGAAGAAATTGGAAATTTATTAGAAAATTTTAAAACGGATATTATGGGGACACTAACTACACAACTTGATATTGTGCAGGCTAAACAGAAGCAGCTAGAGGCAGAACAGAATTTGGCAATCTTCTGCCCCCGATGCAGAAAAAAACATAGCCACAAGGAGTGTCCATTGGATAAAGTCCAAACATGCGCCATCTGTACAAAGATCACCTTACAGAGAGCTGCCCCTCACTTCCTGGATTGAAAGCGGTATATAAGGAAGCAGAAGAAGAACCAGAATCGGTGAATTCGATCAACCAGCGCCGCCAGTGGCAGCCGAGACAACCTGGTATGTTTTCGGACCCAACCTCTTTCTTTCAAAACCCACAGTATAATGCTCAACAATATGGTATGTGGAAAAATCAATCTCAACCCCCATTTACAAACTGGTCACCACAATCGTTTCCTTCTTCAAATCCATGGCTGAATCAAACAAGCCAAACTGGTTGGTCGAATTTCCCTTATACTCCACCATATTGGCAAAATGGCCCATACCCTTCACAGTGGACTCCCTCTACTTCACAAAGTTCACCCTGGCAGACAAGCTGGCAAAGACCGATGTACCACCCAGCTAGAACTATTCCGCTCCCTCAACCTACTTTGCCAGCTTTACAACAAAATCCCCAGTCTAACCTGAGACCGCAACTCCCAGCCCAACCCGATCCCAATCCAAATAACAGACAGGTCCAATCTATCCAAATCATACAATCACTAGAAATAGAACCTGACTTGAGGGAGTGCAATGACCTTCAGTTAAGATCTGGACGTATAATTGAAAGTGAGGGAGATAAAACAATTCATATTGAAGATCAGTTACCCAGAGAACATCAGTCACAACAAGAGGATGTAAATAAGCAACAAACCCATAATCAAGCAACCACATCCTCTCCTCCATTCCCAGAACGATTAGCCATACCACGACCCATACAATATCCTGACTTTGACATTCTGGGAGAATTACAAAATCTGTACATAAAAATTCCATTCCTCCAAGCCATTCAAGACATTCCCATATACGCAAAAACTATCAAAGAATTGTGCATAAATAAACCAAGGAGGAATATAACAAATAATCCAAGAGTCCAAGTAGTCGGTACCTTATCTGATCTATTGTCTGGAAGAGAAACACCCCTTAAATATGAAGACCCCGGGAATCCAATTATAACTGTTCAAATTTATGGTCAGACCCTGTCTAATGCCTTAGTTGATCTAGGGGCTGCAATTAATATTTTAACAACCACAACTTGCCAAAAGCTCGACATTACATCTGTAGAACCCACCTCCACTCTGTTAGAATTGGCTGACCGATCTGTGGTTAGACCAGAGGGTACTCTACATGATGTCATGGTCTTTGTAGAATCCTGGGAGTATCCAACCGATTTCCTGATAATTAATCCAAAAACCCGACTTGATGGACATCCACTAATTTTAGGTAGACCTTGGCTTGCCACTGCCGATGCCTACATTGGCTGCCGGCAGGGAAATATGACCATAACCAGAGGACCTAATAGCAAGAATTTAGTTCTATATCCTCCAGCGTAGCCAAGTGTCACAATAATCAAAACTAATAAACACCCTGATAACATCAGATCTCCATTAACTATACAAGAGGCACTCGATTTTAAAGACCAAACAGAAGACGATGCCATTAATAATTTCATTACTCAAACTAAACCTCGCACACAGTGTCACATGATAGAAGCAGCATTTGATAATGACTTGGAGGAAGATCCTCTGAAAGATACGCATGACCAAACGATACCTGTTACTTCTGTTGCAAATAGTAAAACTGTGGAAATTGCACTGGGGAAAACTTTAAACATCAATGCTAACCTCACACCTGAACAAGAAACTAAGCTCATCCATCTATTAACAAAGTATCAAGAAGCATTTGCATGGGACTACCCTGATATGAAAGGAATCGATCCCCAGTTATGTACACACCACATTTATACAAAAAAAGACGCCAGACCTGTTCGTCAGCCGCAAAGGAGACTTAATCCTCATCTAAAGGATGTGGTAAAAGCTGAACTTCAGAAACTTTTAGATGTTAATTTTATCTACCCTATTTCTGATAGTAAATGGGTCTCTCCGCTTGTGGTGGTACCAAAAAAGAACGGAAAATGGAGAATTTGTGTGGATTATAGGGAACTAAACAAGGCAACACAGAAAGATCATTTTCCTCTCCCTTTCATAGATCAAGTATTGGATACTTTAGCAGGAAAGAAGTTATTTTCTTTCCTGGATGGCTTCAGTGGATACAATCAGATTCAGATTGCCCCTGAAGACCAGGATAAAACTACTTTTACTTGTCCCTGGGGAACATTTGCCTATCGAGTTCTACCTTTTGGCCTATGTAATGCTCCTGCCACATTTCAGAGGGCTATCCTTAGCAATTTTGCAGATTTAATAAATGATGGACTTGAAGTTTACATGGATGACTTTACACCATATGGAGATGATTTTGATCCAGCTCTAGACACCCTAGAAAAAGTCCTACAACGCTGCATTGTTACCAGGCTTTGCTTAAGCAATGAAAAATGTTTCTTGATGATGACTGAAGGACTTATCCTAGGACACTATGTCTCAGCAGCCGGCATTCAGGTAGACCCAGCCAAAATCCAAATACTTTTGCTTATTCCCACTCCTACTACTCAAACAGAGGTACGCAGCTTTCTTGGATTTTCCGGTTATTATAGACGATTCATAGAGCATTATTCGCACATTGCTGCTCCTTTATATGCACTAACTGGTAACGTTGATTTTCTTTGGATAGACAAATGTGACCGTGCTTTCGAGGATCTAAAGAAGCTTGTATCCACAGCCCCAGTCCTTCGAGGACCAAACTGGGACCTACCATTCCAGATATCATCTGATGCCTCAGATACAGCCATTGGCGTAGTCCTTGGGCAGGAAGAGGATAAAAAACCATATGCTATCTATTACATCAGCAAAAATTTATCCCCTGCTGAATTGAATTACACTGTTACTGAAAAAGAATTCCTAGCTGTAATACATGTTGTCAATAAATTTAGACATTATATTACAGGCTATCCTATTATCTTGTATACAGACCATTATAAAATATTTAGCAAATAAGCCTGTCACAAATGCCAGAGTAACTCGATGGTTAATCTTATTGCAGGAATTCGACATCACAATCAAGGACCGGCCTGGCAAAGAAAACCCTGTAGCCGATTTTCTTTCGAGAATACCAAAATCAAGCGATGCAACAACAGTTGAAGATCAATTTCCGGATGAGCACCTGTTTGCTGTTGCCGTTCAAACACCCTGGTATGCTGATGTTGCCAACTACCTCGCAGTAGGTAAATTACCAAAACATTTAACTCCTAATGAGCGCAAACAGATTATTCAGAAAAGTTCTCGATTTTCGTGGATTGGAGGCTATTTGTTTCACACAGGAGCAGACATGCATATCAGGCGATGTGTTAGAGAGGATGAAATTTTTGACATCCTAAAAGCCTGTCACGATGGACCGTGTGGGGGGCACTTCACTGAGCGTAGAACTAGACATAAAGTATTGCAGACAGGATATTACTGGCCTACGATCTTCAAAGATGAAAAGAAGTTTGTCCAAGCCTGTGACAGCTGCCAGCGAGCAGGACGACCTGGTCAAGCTGATGAGATGCCTCTGAAACCACAGTTAGTCATTGAACCATTCGAGCGGTGCGCTCTTGATTTCGTTGGACCCATCAACCCCTCATCAAATCAGAAAACATATATTTTGGTGGCAACAGAATATGTCACCAAATGGGTTGAGGCAGAAGCATTGCCAAGAGCCACAGCGGATTCTGTCATACAGTTCCTGTTCCATCTATTTGTTCATTATGGCCTTCCTAGGGAAATAATTACAGATGGAGGACCACAATTTGTTGGGCATAAATTAGCTGCAACACTTAACAATTATCATGTCCAGCACAAAATCACTACTTCATATCACCCACAGGCGAATGGGCAGGTAGAAAGTAGCAATAAGATAATAGAATCAATCCTAACGAAAACCATTGCGTCACATAGGCGTGATTGGGCTACCCAACTACCTGAGGCACTCTGGGCCTATAGAACCACATGGAGGAGCACCACCGGTTACTCACCTTATCAATTAGTGTTTGGAAAACAACCCATTTTTCCCATAGAATTCGAAATCCAAACATTACGGACAGCACAGGAAGTTGGCCTAGATCTAAGCGAGGCACAACTCAATCGACTACATCAGATCAATGAATTAGACGAAATTAGGCTCTCTGCACTACAAAATACAGCATTGATTCAACAGCAGCGAGCTAAATGGCATGATGCGCTCATCAAAAACAAAGTCTTCCACGAGGGAGACTGGGCTCTGCTATACGACTCTCGGTTTCAGGACTTCCCTGGAAAACTTCAGACTCGATGGTTGGGACCATACGAAATCCAAAAGGTGCATGACAACGGAACCCTTACTTTAATTACCATTGACGGTTCTGGATATGTATTCAAAGTTAATGGCCACCGAGTCCGTCTCTATCGCAAACCACTCACTCGGGAATCCTTCTGCCAGCAGCTACGCCGAGACACTGATATGGAGATCTTAGGAGAGGAAGAGAAATCTTCCTCACCTATAATTCATTAAGGGTTCATTTCTTTTTGCAATTTTTACATAAGTTCTTGTTTTTTTGAGTGGTTCTTGTACATAAGTTTGAATTAAATATTTTGTTGTCATTTTTGCTGTTCCTTTTCTTTCACAAAGTTCGATTTTTGCTCTTCTAAAAATAGCATATGTGTGTTTTTGTATGATGTTGGTTTTGCTTGTTTTGCTGTTCCTTTTCTAAAGGAACAACATTCGGGATCTCTGCTGTTCCTTTTTCAAAGGAACGACATTGTTACATTTTCCGCTGTTCCTTTTGGTTACCACTGTTCTTTTTCTTCAAAGAAACAACGTTCTTTTATTGCTGTTGTTCTTTTTTTCAAAGGAATGAGATTTTGAGTATTTTTATAGTATTTTTATTTTTTGCTGTTCCTTTTTCCCAAAGGAACGGCATTTGCATTTTTGCTGTTTTTTTATCATCCGTCGTTGTTTCTTTTCCAAAGGAACACCACTCGCATACTTCTGCTCTCCTTGTGAAACATCTTATTCTTTTTGCTGATCTAAATTGAGGATGCTTCTTGCCCGTCTTCTTTCTAGTCTTTAAGATACAGCTATGTATTTGTGCAATGAAATATAAAATCACAACATACCAAAATCTGCAAACCATAAATCGCTATATCTATAAGGCTCTGCATTAGTAAGTGGAAAAATGGAAGGACATACTTATTTCTTACCTTTTGTTGACATGGTTTTACTAATTTTGCCTGATTGGTTATCTTTATCATGCTGATTCCCTTAACATTTTTTTTGATTAGTACTTGGGAATAAGAGCAAAGAGCTTATATCTTCCTATTGAGATAATAAGACTTCTTCCACCATTCCTACTCTTAAGGAGTGTTGAACCACCCTTTGTGTATAAATAAGGAAAAGTATTCTATAAAAAAGAAAAATATGTGAACATGATATGTGAAGTGTCAAATGCAGGATAGGGGGTCTCATCGAGAGCCAGCCTACCATGATCATGAGGATGGAAGTGAAGTGGCATTCCCATTATGGCCACCACACCAGGGATATGGTCCAAAAGGTATATCAACTAAATGAACCTTGGAACAGGAGGTCTCATCACGAGCCGGCCTGCCCACGTTTCGCTCCTTCCTCGTGAATGGCATTATGGTTAACTGGTCACCAAGCCAGCATAATGGTCTACATTTTGACATAACAACATTCCTAAGTATACACAAAGGATCATGGTTCCGAGGGTAAAAAAACAACTCTGCCAAGGTTATGGACACCTGTTGGAAGCAGAGTACTGTTAATGGTATTGAAGTCACCTTGCTTACACCAATGGGTAAGATACTAATACTCTTTTGTTTCTTATATCCTAGGAACTAATCATATGTCATTTCCCGATTTATATATCGCATGAACATTTATCATTACCAATCATGGCAACGGAAGTGACCATGACCACTTGAGATTGGCAAGTATGATACATGCCCTATCCATCAGCCTCATATCATAACACAGCAGCCTCTTATATAATACGCGATCAATTCTCCGCCTCGATTTCGGTAATTCGTTGTCCTTTTCAACATGGCATAATTCCATATGCTGTTCCTTTCTGACTTGATTGCAGACCGGGTGTCGCTCCTTTATTTTCCGGCTGGGACAACCTATCACATTGCGGGGGGGGGAGGTTAACCTCATCATTCCCTGAATTACGTGTCAGCTCACTATTCGGGAAAGCTAGTGTACGACGGTTTGGCATGGTTTAACGGCATGGCATTTCTATTTTTGTCACAAGTTGCTTTCTGTTGCACTGTTGCATACTCTGTGTTTTTTCGAAACCTTGCGATTATCACCCTCTCTGTGTTTCAAACAGAAAACGTAGTTGCCGTTCCATTTAGAATCTACAGTGAAACTATGGGAGGAAGGGCAATTCGAAGCGAGCCTCAACAGTTGACGATCTCCGCTGCTGCCCGGGAGATCCTGGAAAGAGCAAGATGGTTGAATTATTTCAATCGCCTACAGGAGTCTAACGAAACAGTAGCGATGGAATTTTTGCAGAACCTACAGGATGATCACTCCACAGTAAGGGGGAAGCGGATAGCGGTCACTGATGACATAATTGTAGAAGTTTCAGGACTACCAGCCACCGGACCGGTATGGACATTAAAAAAGGAACGATTACAGAAGGTCATGGAAATTTTCCAAGACGAAGGCCAGAGTTTGACAATTAAGGGGAAGGGAGTTCTGCCAGCAACCCTAGGAGAACCCTGGATGGAGCGAGCAAGAATAGTGCAGAGCTACATTACCTGCGAAGGAAGGAAAGACGTGGTAAGACCACGACATCTTAAACTTTTAGCTGTTTTAAAGCAGAAATGCTCTGTAAATTTACCTGCACTCCTGAACTCCTTACTGCATGATGCTGCACAAAGTATAAAAAAGGCACAGCACGTAGAGTCAGTCGTTAGTCACCATGGGTTGATACGACTAGTTGTTAGTTATGGTCTCACCCAGCAGCAGAGCAGCTGGGAAGAGCTGATTGCAATGATTGAGGGGGGATTGACAGAGCCATCCCCAAAACGTAGACATTCTATAAGCACACCAGAGCATCCGGCAAAACGCAGAGAATTAGTACAGCAGGAACCTGTTGCTAGTACATCGGAACAACCAGAGATATCTCAGGAATTGGCAAAGTGCAAGCGTGCCATTGATCCACCAGAGCAACCAGAGGAACCCAGAAAATCAGCTCGGTTAGCTCAGATGAGAGGAAGCACAGATAAGCCCAGAAAATCAGCCCGGTTGGCTCGGATACGAGGAAGGCTGGAAAAGCTCCAGGGAAGCACCAGCCAACCAGTGATAATTGAAGACGAGCAACCCGAAGAAGAAGCAGCCGAGCCTTCGGGAACAGAAATAGAAGCAGAAACTTAACAGGAGGAAGAAATGGGACAGCAGGAAGATAGCCCATTACAAGACCTACTGGGAGATGATGACTTGGCCGCATTCCTAGCCAATATGAGTAAGTATGGTCAACCTTCTAGTTCAGAGGACCCTCACGACAAACCCCAAGAAGAAAACATGCCTGTTCATGATGAAGAGGAGGAAAATACTGAACGGGAACAATCTGTTCCCAGGTCACAAGAGGAAATTCTAGAGGGAGTAGGAGCAGAAACAACAGTTGCTCAGGAAGAGACAGAACCAGTCGAGGTTCCTACCCCAGAACAGCCAGAGCAGAATAGTGAGGAAGAACCCCAAGAGGAATATTTAGCAACTGGTCATGATCCAGTCCGCAGCAGACAGACTGTTGTTCCTTCGAATGAAACGCTGGAAATTAAGAAGTTGCGGATGGAACGGAGTAAATTGTTGAATACGATAACCCAGCTCAGACAACAAATTAGGATTCTGAAAAAGAACCAGAAGGTAAGAAATACCGGAGGGAGGAAAAAGAAGGCCAACAAGCGGCCTGCTGTTCAAAACCCTACTGAGAATCCAGCTGCCGTTCCAAATGATGCTGAGGAACGGGAACAGACGGATGTTCGCGTTAAAACAGAAAAGGATGATATAAGGATCAATGACAAGCAAATTCAGACAGAGGCACCACCCTCAGGGGTAATAAGGGTTCTGAACTCCAAACAGCATAATAAGAAAGTTCAGGTAAAACTCCCGGCCTCTACTGACCTATGGAAAAAAGATCCGAAGACAAAAACCTTGCATAAGATGATGAAGCAAGCACAGCAAGAAGCTGAACAACTTAAAGAGCAAACGGTTCCCCGAGAAAAATATGAAGAGTTACAGCAGCAACTAAGGGACGTCAGTCAATCTAAAAGCCAGGCCTTTGAAGGGTGGAAAAAGGAACAAGAGGAAGTTGCACAGGTAACCCGTAGACTAGATACTGTTATCAAACAGATGAATGACTTGTGTTCTTTATACAATGATGTTTTAGCATGTAGGGCCCCTGCTAAAAACTATGCTCTGTTTTTATTAGAACGGTATTTACAATTAAAAATAAAAGTTGTTAAAGCAGGCACCCCTATACAAATCAACACTGTCAATGATTTTATAGACTGCTGTAAACATTATGGAGTGAAAGTCCAGAGATTGTTGTGTGAACTTTATTTGCACGACCTTGTGCTAAGTCAGGAGACTGAATTGAACCTTGGCCCCTCCATTGGAGATATCCAATTCCAAGCATTCATTTCATTCGGGGTTAATCAGATTAAGTGGCTCAAAGCCTATGATACTTTCCAGAGTCAGGAAAATGGTCTAGATTTACGGGTTAGGGCTGAGCCTAGGAACCCAGTACAGTTGTGGAAAGCTCATAGAAATCTTATAAGGGCTCCTGGTGCCATTGAAACAGTAGGACCCATGCATGAGGCACTCATTCGAGAGAGTTTAGAGTATTTTCTTTCCATCAAAGACTTGGCCATTAATGCAGCCAAATTTCGATACCGAATCTCTGATCCAAACATCCAGCTCAGGGAACCATTTAAGTATGAAAACTTTGAGTTAGTTGCCGACCATTTGAACCTCTATGGTGAGAGCATTCTGAAAGCAGGGTCATCCTGGTTAGGATATAGATTTCGCACTCCAATTATTTGGCACCCTGCACCTGGATACCAGGCCCTGTATGATATGCCTGAGGGGCAAACAGGTCAGTTCTTTGACTATCTAATTACTCAACATGGTTGTAGGCCTCCGCATGAGACTCCTTCTCCAGCATATTCTCTCACTACATTGCATGTCAACTACAATGTTTTCATGAGGACATGAAACAAGGTAAGCAGGGGGGTGTGTGGAGTACTAAAAAGGTATGCTTTTGATGATTATTTCAGTGGCTTTTTAATAGAATTTGTGAACCTTTTTGTGTCATGAATTTGGAAAGTAATAAGGAACTATAACAAAACATGTAAGAATTAATATGCAAGAATTAGCCATTGATAATGGTTATTTTCTATACAGGAAAAGGAGAAAACGAGGGATTGTCGTTCCAAAGGAAAGGACAAAGTCGAGATAACTGTTGTCCCTCTGGACGAGAACCGAACGCAAACAAGGATAAACAGATCAAAGAAAATCGGCTCGGAAAAGAAGGAGAAGACACCAGCTCAGCGCAAAAGAAAAGACAGGATGAAGAGTTAACAGTTTGGCGAATCCCTCAGGATCTTCGATCCTGAGGGATCGCTGCTTTATTTATCTTGTTACTTGGACATCTCCGCCGTCGCCTTTATATAAAGGGACAGCACTGTTAGCTTGAGAGAGAGAGAGATAGGATACGCTTTTATGTAATTTTCTGTAAAACATCAGCTTTGATTATTAAGTTTCGTTGAGAACTGGTTCAATGTATTTTTGACCGATGCATTAATAAAAGCTTGGTGATTATTTCATCTCTACGTCTGGAGTAACTTAAAGCGGTGTATCCTTGGAGGCTAAGGGCCCGGCCCCGAAGGACACTTGCTTCTGTACCATTACGACTTTACTTCTGTGTGGTTTGTTTATCAGTATTATTTGGTGATTTGATATGCTTTATAAGTTCATATTACATGCTCTGTTAAAGATTGAATCATTGAAGTTTTTGCAGATAAAATCGTGTGTTGACTCCGCATCAAGTTATTAATATTTTCAAGAGTTCATTGCATGTTCTTACAGTTATATTACAGAGTTGTTATATTAAATGTTCGTGTTGTGTGCGCTTCTAATTTATCAGTGTTGTTCCATAATTCATTAATCGTTGTTGCTGTTCCTTTAGTGTGATTTGTGTGAATTGCCTTTGGAGTGAAGGAATGTTATTTGATTGCATAGAGAGTATTTGAGTTAATAGGTTACAACCCGCGGGACTTAGTTATTTAATTGTTGTTCCATTTTAGACTTGCTGTTCCATTCCAGAATTGTTGTTCAATCCTTTATTCGCTTTGCTGTTCCATTTACTTGCAGTTGTTGGTTGGTGTGAGAGATGATTCTGTGCCGGTAGTGAGTATCGTTACCATCGTCTCCAGCTCCCGTGCTCGTGGTCTATGCTCTATTTTCCTTTCCATCAGCTTTCCGAAGGGATGTTATCACCGCTCGAACCTCACCGATAAGTCGTTGAGTTTTCTGTCTCCAATGCATTTATTATTTGAAGTAATTTAGTTAATGTGATACATCCGTTTACTCTTGCATTTCTGCTAATCGATTACTAGGACACTGTTAAATTGATAGCTCCCGGATTGAGTCACTCTTAAGCCAAAAAACGTCCTGATTACATATTAATGTGAGGTAATTAGAGGTGAAAGAGACCCTTTTTATAGCTCTACACTGGTGATAACCATTCCTTAAGTCAATTTTCAAAAATACTGAAGCTCCTCTCACCTGATCAAAAAGATCATCAATTCTAGGGAAAGGGTATCTATTTTTAATGGTCAACTTATTCAGTTGACGATAATCAATGCACATCCTAAAAGTTCCATCTTTCTTTTTCACGAACAACACCGGTGCTCCCCAAGGAGATACAGTCGGTCTGATATACCCTTTGTCTAACAGTTCTTGTAATTGCATTTTCAGTTCCATTAGTTCCGGAGGACTCATTCGATAAGGCGCTTGGGAACCAGGGGTTGCTCCCGGCACCAGATCGATTGAGAAATCAATCTCTCTTTTGGGGGGAAGATGAGGGATTTCCTTTGGAAACACTTCCTTAAATTCTCTTATTACTGGTACAGCATCCAGTAATTCTTCTTCTGTTTTCTGTTTTGGTTCTTCCACATGCACTGCATAAAATTGGTATCCTTTTCTAGCTGTTCTTTTTAATTGTAATGCTAAAATTTGTCTTACAGAAATAGGTTTTGGTTTACCTTTAAGAATAAAAGGTTTCCCTTCCTCATCTACACAATGCAAAGTCTTATCCCAGCAGTTCATCAAGGCTTTCTTCTTTTCCAGCCAGTCCATTCCTATCAATAGATAATATGACCCCAAGGGCAGAATATTCAAATTTACTTCTGTTTGAAACTCATTTAATTTGATTACTGTTCTGGGCAGTTTATGGGTTACCTTTCTCTTAGTTCTAGTGGCCAGCTGTACCAACCATGACTGTGGAAATTTTTCAGTTTTTAAGTTACATTTTTCTACAATATTTGGACTAATGTAACTCAAAGAAGCACCTGGATCAATCAGAACAGTAATAGATAGGTCAGAAATCTTACCCTCCATTTCCACCATGGTTGCTTGATGTTCTGCTTGCCGATTTTCCAGGGCTGCACTGATAGTTGGTATATTTCTGGCTATATCATTTATTGTTGTTTCTTCTCAATCTCTCAAGATCATATGCACGTTTCGATGAGGACAGTCCCTCAAAAGATGGGGTTCTCCACAGCCCCAACATTTCAGGGGTTCTCTCATTTTGACTGTCCCTTCCTTTTTACTGTCTCCATCTATTTGTTTGGAAGCTACTTGAGACTGAGCAGTTTGGCTTTCTTTGGATTTATTAAACTTTTTCCGCTGATGGTCTCCGCCAAAATTTTTCAAATAGGCTGGTTTCGGTTTCCTTCCTTTGAACTCATTTTCATTTATCCAACTTTTTCCTTGTTCAGTTTTTCCTTTGAACTATTGGTAACATAATCTGGCCTTTCTAACAGCTTCGTCCATTTTTTTTGGGTTTTCAAACTCGATTTTCTCTTTGTATACAACAGGCAAGCAATTCAGAAATATCTGAACTTTTTCCTTCTCTTCCCTTATGTAGGGTACATATCTCAACATATTTGTAAACTTAGTAACAAACTCATCAATAGTGAGTTGTCCCAGTCTAAGTTCATGGAATTCTTTGGCTTTATCATCATAGTAACGTTCATTTAAGTAGCGGTTCTTGAACTTAACCTGAAAATCTTCCCAGGTGACTGTCTTTTCATCAATGGCATGCACCATCTTTGTCTCCTCCCACCACAAGGTAGCCTTACCTTGTAGCTGGTAGACAGCTAATCTGGCCTTCATATTACTTTCATATTCATAAACCTGGAAATACTTGATCATGTTTAATAACCAAGCTTCCGCATCTTCCTCCTTCTCCCCATCATAGGAGGGAGGCTTGATTTTTCAGAATTCCCCCTGTAATTCCTTTTTCTGTTTGTATTGATGCCTTACTGCATCCTCATCTTCAGACTCATCAGTTTTCCTCTTTCCGGAACCTTCGCCTTCCTGGCTGTTCCGCGAAGTTAATTCCCTGATGAGCTTTTCCTACTCCTCACTGGCTAATGACAATCTGTCATTCTGGATTTTTATCTCAGCCAACTCTTGTTGCAATTCCTGCAACATAGCCATCATGGCCGCATTGGGATCTGGCTCACCACGCAGATCGACATAAATTTCGCCACCTTCTTCTATTTCAGCTCCACTATACATACTCAACACAGATCAGTGAAAATAAAAAAATAAAATACAAATTATTTTTTTTCCACAAAATTTAATTGATACAGTGAATACACATCACAGTGAGCACAATGTCAGCAACCCAGTTTTATAACTTGGGCTCTGATACCATTTGTCACACCTCCTACTTTACGACACAATTTTTTTTTTTTTTTTTCTGTTGGGTTGCATCCTTTCCCGTTTAATGCTAATGATGCATTCGGTCAATTCGTTGTATGTTTACATAATTAATTTCGTTGTAGTTTTTCACTACTATTCCTTTCAATTGCCATTCATATCTACCCTTTATCTTACCACATTTGCAAGGTAGTTGTTTTTGGAATAATTATAATTATATTAATTATAATTACATCAATATAATTATAATCCTATTCCCCCCCTACTTCCATATTTTATCTTCGTTTTCTATCGCATGCCTTTGAATTCGAATTCGATTTTCATATACATATATAGAAGTGGGTTCGATTTGGTTCTAAATTGGTCTCATGTGATTATGGTTCCACGGTCATGTGGACATCTATGCGATCGTTCACTCTTACCCTTTGTTGATAACCTTATAACCTTGGCGGAATTTGACTCACTAATCATGCGAGTCTGGCATTCGTCCTGCATTCTTAATTTCGTCTTGTCAACATTTATTTGAAGTTGGGCGTGTTAAATTTAACCTCCACATAAGTATCAATTTAAACTTCTGTGCAATCAAATTTGGAAATTCAACGTCTATCTGTCTTCCACGTTGTGCATTAACCCAGTCCTGATCTCGTCGTATGGGTTATGGTGATCACGTGGTGTTGGTTCCACGTAACACTGAATTCATTCTACCATTTTACCGCGTTCCCAACGCAATATCCACATCGTGGCCAGGTCGATACTCATTTATTTCCATACTTGTCATATTAAATTTTTGGGATGGATAGTGTACAGGTCCTATTAACTATTCGATCCGTGGCTTTGCTCTTCGGATCTCACTAGGTGTACGCTTCAGATGTCTTTGGATCATTAGGGTTTCGTTGTTTGATCCAGACGCGTTGATATAAATCAAGCTTGGAATTGTCATGGTGGTTCTTTTACCTCCCTGTTTGTTTGGTTCATCGCTTGATAGTGTGTTAGTTTGCTTGATGGGTAAGACCTTCCATATGCGTTTTGTAAGTTTTCGTTCTAATATTATTTCGCAGGCTTCCCATCTCTGCTTCAGAATTTGGCTCATTTCTTCACACCAGTGCTACGATTTTGGATTATCATTTTATGTCTCCGGTCTAGGTTGTAATATATATGATGAATGGCAAATTTCATTTTGCCGAGAGTACGTGAGCTTCGCATCAGGGGTTCGAATGGCTTGGTTTTCTTTCCTAGCCTTCACATTTTCTTGTGAATATTCTGAACACAGGTTTTTCTGGTGTCGTAGCCCAACCCTCTCCTCAACTGAAAGGGGTTTGCGAGGGTATACATTCGGCTCTATACGGAGACTATGATTCTCGGCTTCACGAGTTGGTAAGTGTTTCTTTTGACCAAGCGTAGGACGCAATGGATACTGTTCATTCTCCGGAGGTTTATAATTATTATTCGACTTCTTCCTATCAACCTCTATTCATGAGAATTGTATATTTTTATGAAGCAGGTTAAGGACGGTTTAAGGGTTTCTCCCTTACGAGGTATGATACCCTTCTCAGTTATTATTTTCCTGGGTTCAATGTTGTTTTTATTCTCCATGCTCGGCGTCTGACTTATATTGGTTTTGTGTCACAGGTAATTTCGACTTGTGTCGTGTTCTCCTTTTTTCCTACACAGATACGAGACTTTCCCAGACATTAACATTGGGTTCCTCGTGCTATTTGCAGGTCGGTACTAACCGCACTCTGCCAGAAGAATTCGTTCTTCTCTCCTGGATATATATTTTATCTTTGACAGTAAAATTTATAATAATGAAATTGTAATTATTGGACAGCTACAATTTAATTCCCGCTCTGAATATTTATACATCTCTGTTCGTGGGACATTATAAGAATGCTCTCGGATTTGTTCAATACACCCATATATGCCTCGGTCGTGTTTGGTTTTCATAATACCCAAATTTTTTTTTTTTTCAGTTATTACTATTAAGAGTATGTTCCAGCAGTACTCTCTCCTTGTCTCTTCTGACTTGGCTGGAACTACATGCTTAATCGTTGGCATTTTAAAATTTTCTTTTGTTGTTATATATATATAAGTATGACATATACACATATTCATCATTTTGTGTAGTTTATTGCTTTCAGGCTCCCAGGCCATACCATGGGTAACTATATTTATAATGTGGTGATAGTTGAATGAATAATATACTGTAGAATATATTTTCCTATTTCAGGAAACCATAGCTTCGGTGAAAGTAACATTTAAATGTCTAAGGGAAATCAGTATCTCAGTTAAATTTCTTTCATCAGTTTACTGAGCTGACCCTAAAGTTCAACTGCCTTTTTTGTTGTTATTTTAAATAACCAAAGTGCTATAATTATCTATAACGAAATGGCACAGTAGCTCCATGCAGAAATTTGAAGAAGTAAGTTGTTATAAATTTGCACAACATATGTATCCAATTTATCTACAGGGATGAATGCATCTGTAAGCCTATCTTTATGTTTAAAAGCCATTGGGATTTATAATCTATCACTTACCCTCTTAATTGAGGTTATCTGGATAGACTAGGATACATATATGTTTCTATATGCCAGGCTGTGATGAGTATGCATGTTGGACATTTTCTTAACTTTCTTGTGTACTTCCATTCGATGCTATAATAGATGAATGGTTTCCTAAGGTAATTGTCTATGATCAGTCTCAATAGATGATTAGTTTCTTTCCTCTTCTATACTATATGTTGCTTACATGCACAGTGTAAATTACCATTATTTTTCTACTATTTTCCAATATAATGCAGAACTTCAGATTTTCTCTCTCATGTATGTGTATATTAAAGTCATTCTAGAAACAGAAGCAGATTAAAACTAGTTCACAAAATTTTCCTGTGAAGAATAAGTATCTACAGATTTAAACCAATCACTGGTTTAGAGACTCTGTAAGATTCTAATTCATAAATTTAAATTCTACAACCATACATGATTTCAAGGGTAACTTCCTTTTGATCAATTCTATTAAATGTAGAATTTATGTTCTAATATAAAGTAAAATTTTATATGTAGCCACTTCATGCTATATAAAATGAACAACAATAAACTTAAATACATACCACTCATCCAATCTACCAATCTCCCAACATTAGATTCCTTCTGTCTCCCAAAACTCACCCCCGAGCTGAGATCACCTCCCTGTAACAGATCAACCCCTAATCTGTACAAGAGCATCGTATTTAAGCTATTGTTCCCCAAAGCATGTTTCTAATTCTCCATCCAGAATCTCAGGATGCTTTTCTTCCTCTTTGCCTAGGCTTCCCATTTTAGGGATTCTTTAAAGCTGTTTTATGCTTTTCCTCAGCTTTTCCAACTTTTTTTTACCTCTTCCCAACTACTTTCCTCATCATTGGGGAAATTCAGATTTTTCCTCAAAAATCTAAATTTAAAAATAAATTTCTTTCAAGGATTTTTTGAAAGATTGTCGGGAAATATTTGCCTCTTCCATCCTCATGGATTTAGCAAGTGATCTCAAAATCTCATTTTGGTCAATCTGCACCACATCATTTTATTCATTTCCTCAATTAAATATTTAATTACATTCACAAAATATTTATCCTTTGGGGTCCACTCCCCTTAGGATTAAAGTTCAGATGTCTAACTTCTAAATTCAAGCACATGAATTGGGGGTGTTACATGGTTGAGGCCAGAAGCTTGGTCACCGAATACATTCCTGTGAGGAATAACACAGTCAGAATCACAAAAACAAACTCACTGAGTAAATGAATGAGTTCATGCATAAACCTGTGAGCAAGAAATCAGAACGACCTTGTAAATAATTATAATGATTTCAAAGGTGATAACTTACCCTTTCGACTACCAAATGAGGAAGCAACATTCACGGATTTTTGGGTGGGACAAAATCGAACCCAGTGATAGCATTCTCCCGCAGGCCTGGAAAGGATCGACCTCATAGAGGGAATCTATGTTCTCCACCATTAGGAAAAAAAGAAAATTATATTAGTCGTGGGAGAAATCTATGTACCTAGATTTCCCCAACACGAAGCAACAATGCAAGGAAAACTATAAATTTATGCCTCGATAGGCAAATGAAAATGATGAGCTTCAGAGATAACGAAAACAAAATCTGATATTCAGTTAAACTGAATGAAACCAAACAAATAGGAATAGCGCTGATATAAACCACAAGCTAAGCAGTGGATTACCTGAAAGCTAGGATCGGCGCGACAATGTCGGCATTCCTATGCTAAGGCGTAGTTTCCAATTTCTCTATCTTTGCATGAGAGCACCATGCAGGAAAACCAAATGAAACACAGAAGTTTTTTCACCAAGAGGAACGATGGAATTTAAACGTGACAGGAAACCCTAAGTCTCGAATGAGACTCACAGTTAATTTAGGGTTGCAGAGATTGAGGGTGGGAAATCTGAAAGCCCGAGAAGTAAATCGACAGCGATCCAAAATTTAATTACCTGGTACAACATTTATCGACCTCGAGGAGAGATCAACCCTCTAATCCATAACTTGAAAAAAAAAAACGAATCCACATATACACCGAATACCAGGAATAAAGGGAAAAAATAATACATGCATGTCGCATCCAAGGTATGAGTAGCCAGTTCATAACGCAAATTCGACTGAGGAAATGAAATAGACGAGCAATTTTGTGTATTGTAACCATATAAGTAAGGAACAAGGTCACTCCAACACATCAACCTTACCATAGGATGTACGAGCTAACCCAAGCGAAATCGTGTCAATGATGGCATAACATGCTTTTCATTTATTCATGAGCGGGAATCACAATTAATATTGTATTTTAACTATTCAGTGGCTGGCATTAAGATTGAACGACAGACTGGTAGAGTTAAGTTGATGAGCAATGTGTTGGCATGTGGGACCGGCTTCACATCGGCGATCGATGGATGAGCGGTGTGGAGACTTAGACTTTGGTGAATGTGATATGCGATGCTACGACATCGGTGATATCACGTTGGCGATTCGGAGTGGCGGACCCATGGTAGAGAAAATGTGCGATGTTGCGTTGTGCGATGGTGGTAGGGACCACATCGCATCATGGGTTTGGCGATGGACCATTATTGTGGTGTGGATGGTGAAGTGTGGTGAGTGATACAACGATGCGTACTAATTGGTCCACGTTGCGCTGCGGTGACAAATGGGACCCACCCAATTCAATGACAAAATACTTGCCGTGTAAACAAAAACTGGTTGGTGAGGGCTTTAATTCTGATTTGAATGTTCTTTAAAATTTATGTTGTTGCGTGGTTGAACCATGAAAAACTTCAATTCTTTTTCTCTGCAAAGGTGGCTGCACCCATAACAAAATTTACTTTGCAGGCTTCATTAAACCAATTGTTAAATGCATGAAGGTGTGCACTCAACCTTCTGCCCCTATTGTACTTTTGATTCATTCCCCTCCATGGGGTTTGTAGGTGAATTTAATATTTTCAACACTCCCCGTTAAAGTCATCTATTGGGTTATCAGTCATACCCAAGAATTTCCTCAAATATTCAAAACTCTTTTTCCCCAATGGCTTTGTCAGAATGTCTGCAAACTACTCCTCTGTTCTACAATGTTGTAAAACAATTTCTCTATTGTTCACTAGCTCCCTCATGTAGTGAAACTTGGCATATATTTGTTTAGTTATTTTATGAAACACAGATTTCTTTGACAATCCTATAGCTAAGCTATTGTCACAATATATCACTCTACCTTTTACATGTTCTTGACACAAACTCTTCAACATTCTTCTCATCCAAACTGCTTGACATGCTGCTGTTGTAGCTGCCACATATTCTACCTCTGTTGTAGACAATGCCACAATTGGTTGTTTCTTATAATCCCATGAAATAGCTCCTGAACCCATATGAAAAAGATAACCAGAGGTACTTTTCTGGTCATCAATACTTCCAGCCCAATCACTATCAGTATTTCTAATCAATTCAGAAATTTTTGAACTGGTATATAGAATTCCATACCTTTTATTTCCTTTCACATACCTCAGAATTATTTTTTCTACTTGCTAATGCGCCTCCTTTGGCTTTTCCATAAATCTAGAAATGAAGCTTACGGCATGCATGATATCCGGCCTAGTTGCAATCAAATACATGAGGCTGCCAACTATGATTTTATACAAGCTAGGATCAAAATCCTTGCTGTTGTCCTCTTTGCTGAGTTTCAATCCCATTACTGTGGGATTAATTTCTTCTTTGCAATCGTACATGTTAAATCTTTCTAAAACTTCATTAACATACTTTTCTTGAGAAATAAAAATTTTATCTTCATTTTTCTCTACTTCTATTGCTAAGAAGTATTTCAACAATCCGATATCAATCATTTCAAATTCATCTTTCATGACTATTTTAAAATTTTCAATGAGGTAATCATCATTACCTGTAAATATCACATCATCAGCATATAAGAAAACAATCAGCATCTTACCATTTTTCTCCTTGATGTATAATGTGGGTTCTCCTTCACATTTTTCAAACCCATTTTCCAGTAGATAGGAATCTATCCTACTATACCGTGCTCTTGGTGCTTGTTTCGGCCCAGAAAGAGATTTCTTCAATCTGCAAACTTTGTGCTCTTGGCCCTTTTTCTCATAGCCTATACGTTGTTCAACATAAACCTCTTCCATCAATACTCCATTTAGGAATGTTGATTTTATATACATTTGGTAAACCTTCCATTTGTTTTGTGCTGCTATGGATAGCACTGCTCTGACTGTTTCCATTCTTGCAACTGGTGCAAAAGTTTCTTCATAATCTCTTCCATGTTGTTGCTTCTATCCTTTGAAAACAATTCTAGCCCTGTGCCTTTACCTTTTGGGAGATCAACCAATTCCCATGTTTTATTTTTCTCTATTGTATTTATTTCTTCATCCATAGAATCTATCAATTTGTTATCTTTTATAGCTTCTTCAAAACGAATAGGATCATAAACATGAAAATATAATGTAAATAAAGAGTTCATACCCTCATTTGCTGCCTCTTTCTCATAAATATCATTCAAATTTCTAAATCTGGTTCCTTTTTCATTTGGTGTACTTGTGCTTGAAGAAGCACTCAAATCTACTCCTTGTGGTGTGCTTTGAGAAGCACTCTCATTTCTTCTCAACGGTGTTCTTATTCTTGCTTGTGGTGTCCCTTGTTGTCCTTGTGTTGGTGGAGGTTGCGGTGCTAATGATAGAAGTATTTCAGCCATCTCATCGTCATTTTCATCATGAGACAAACAACTCTTTACATTGACTTCTTTCTCAATGCTTCCATCCCATGCTTCTTCTTCTATGAATTGCACATCTTTTCTTATAAAAAACTTCTTGGTGGATGGGTTATAAAATATATATCCCTTGGATTCTTCATAGTATCCAAGAAATATGCACTTCTCCCCCTTACTATCCAACTTCTTCCTCAGCTAATCTGGAATGTGTGCATAAGCCACACAACCAAAAACTCTCATGTGGGTGACTCCTTGTTTTCTACCACTCCACGCTTCTTCTGGAACTATGTTCATCACTACTTTTGTTGGGCATCTATTCAAAATATATACCTCACAATTTTTTGCTTCTGCCCAATACTCATTTGGCAAATGTTTTTCCTTCAACATACTTCTCACCATATCCATGATGGTTCGATTTTTTCTTTCAGCAACACCATTTTGCTGTGGTGTGTACCTTGTTGTGAATTGTTTATGTATGTCGTTTTCTCTGCAAAAATGCAGAAATTATTTTGAGATGTACTCACCTCCTCTTTCAGTCCTTAAGACTTTGATACGTTGCCCACTTTGTTTCTCTACAAGAGCTTTAAAGTGGAAAAACTTTTCAAGCCCTTCACTTTTATACTTTAAGAAATAAACCTATGTTTTTCTTGTGAAATCATTAATGAAGGTCAACATATAATTACTTCCTGATATTGATTATTTTTTCATTGGCCTAGACAAATCTAAATGGACAATTTCTAAGGTTGTCTTTTCCCTTATGCTCTTTCCTGATGGAAATTTTTCTCTGTGTTGTTTTCCCAAGATGCAACCTTCAAAAAGGTTGTCCGTTTTCTCTATCAATGGTAGTCCTCTTACCATTATTTTCTTGTGCAACAAATTCAGACCTCCGAAATTGAGATTTTTATATCTCAAATTCCATAACCAATTCTCATATTTCACTTACTTTTGAAAGACCTCTTTAGTTACAGCTGCTACATTCTTTCTCTTTCCCTTCAAGTTTGCATTTATCTTGAGTGGAAACATTCTATTGCTGGTTATTTTCACTTCTGCAATAACCCTTGCTTGGAGGTGTGTCCATAATTGTGCACACATAATTTTTTAAAAATATATTGTAACATTTGTCAATGAGTTGCCCAACGCTCAAAAAGTTACATTTCAAGCCAGGAACATAGTATACATCTGGTACAATTTTTTTCTCACCATTTCTAGCAAGGATACTTACTCTGCCTTTTCCTTTGACAAAGATCTTAGTATCTGTTCCTGTTGTTACTTCAGATTTAACATCTTCATAAAGATTGGAAAACATTGCTATGTTTCTAGTCATGTGATTACTGCAACCTAAATCTAAGAAACATACATCATCCTGCCTATCTTGTGCTACATTACATGTTAATAGCACATTCTTTGGATTCTTTTCTTCTCTTGTTACATTTTCATTCTGCCTATTATTCATGTCATATTAATTTTCCTATACTCATTGGCATAATGCCCAAATTTTTTGCAATAATGATAGTGGACATTGGATTTCTCATACCTTTGTCCATGAGCATGTTGTTGTCCACCTTGATGGCTACTACTTTGGCCTTGGCTTTGATTCTGATTACTGCTCCTTCCATGAGTGTGTGAAGGGTTTTTTTTTTCCTCATTTGTTTTGGCTTCTGCCTCTTCCTCTTCCTATACCTTGACCTTTTCCTCTTCCAAAAGGCATCTAGGTCTTGAAAGCATGCTCCAAAGATGGGTTTACTGATCTTCCCAATATTTTTTCATGATTCATTAGTGATGCATGAAGTTCATCAACTGTGAAATTTTAGAGATCCTTTTTCTCTTCAATGGTGGTTACAATAACATCAAACTTTGAGGGTAGGCTCCTCAATAATTGCTCCACTATCCTTCTTTCTTCAAGTGTCTCTCCATGAGACCTTATCTGGGTGACTATCCCAATCACATGTGTGAATAATGAGTCTATGTTATCAGACTCTTTCATACAGAGAGTTTCAAAATCCCTCCTCAGTAATTGTAGCTTTGATGTCTTCACCTTCTCCATACCTTGATAGGAAATTTGGAGGTTATTCCATGCATCCTTAGATATTTTTGCTGTTGTTATCCTTGGAAACACACTCTCATGTACTGCTTCATAAAGATAGAAGAGGGATTTTGAGTCCTTCTTCCCATTTCTCTTCAATAAATACTTATTTTCCTGTGTTAAGGCATTAAAGGCATTTTCATCTATTGGTTCTTCAAAACTATCTTCAACAAGCTCCCATAAGTCTTGAGAGGAAAATAGGGCTCTCAGGGTAATGGCCCAATAATCATAGTTCTTCCCATTAAATTGTGGGACCTCAGTATTTCCAATACGCATACTTGTGTTGGCTCCTGCCATGACTTAGCACACTGAACTATGCAATAAAATTGACTGTGTTTTAAAAAAAAAAAAAAAAAAAAACTGTCTCTCCTTCTTTAAAAGAAAAACTCTATCTCTGAGGACTACACTCTTTTAAACAAAACAAAACTCTGTTTTTGAGAAATACCTTGGACTTGAACTTTTGTTGGGCTTGCTGGAGATCTGCTGGGGAACTGCGGCAACAAGCTTCCTTCTTCCTTCAGCTTCTTTGACACCTTCAAAGAGCCTAGATTAGCTCTGATACCATGTTGGAATTTCTGAATATTCCAGAACAAACAGGGATAATAGAGATTCTCCTCTTCAACACAGAGATTAAAAAAATTTCTTGTTGCTAGACAGAGATGCCACAAATTGTTTCTATTTCATTAAAAAAACAAAAATATTACAAATTTTCTTCCACTAAAGTGGGATTACAAAATCTGTGTCTGACTGCTGCTCACGCAGTGCTCACAAGATACAATTCTCTGTATTTTTCAAAAAACACACATACAGTGCTTTACTGTTCTTTTTTGTTTTTCCTTTGGGCACAGAATACACACTACACAGCTATTACATTAAGCCTACATGCCTTTTATTTTATATGGCGCAACATTACGAAAATAAAAACAAACTATATAACTATGTTTATTTCATAACAAAAGTCAAAAGACTTTTTCTCCACTCGTAAGATTACTTTTAACCAAAATTTAATAAACCTTTACACCTGGATTTTAAACTTCAATAAACCACATTTCAAACATTTTCACGTTACAAATGACCCCTACATCAGCAAGCCTCAAACCAATGCGAATGCTTTCCTATTAGCTGGTGCTAGGCCCCATCAGAACTCAAATGATTTACGAACCGAATTCCATAAACAATTCATGTAACAAAAGGTGAAAGTGACGTCATGGCCAAAATGAATGTGAAACAATGCGATTGGTCGATGAGCGATGTGTTGGCATGTGGGACTGACTTCACATCGGAGATCAGTGGATGAATAGTGTGGAGACTTAGACTTTGGCGAATGCGATATGCAATGCTGCGACATCAGCGATTCTGAGCGGCGGACCTGTGGTAGAGCTGATGTGCGATGTTGGGATGTGCAATGGTGGTAGGGACCACATCGCATCGCGGGTTCAGCGATGGATGATTGTTGCAGTGCGGATGGTGAAGTGTCATGAGAGATACAACAATGATTGCTGATTGGTCCACGTTGCGCTATGCTAGAAAATGGGACCCACTCAATTCAAAGACAAAACACTTGATGCATAAACAAAAAATAGGTTGGTGAGGGCTTTAAGCCTGATTTGACTGTTCTTTAAAATTTCTGTTGTTGCATGGTTGAACCATGAAAAACTTCAATTCTTCTTCTCTGCAAAGGTGGTTGCACCCATAACAAAATTTACTTTGCAGGCTTCATTAAACACGTTGTTAAATGCATGAAGGTGTGCACTCAACCTTCTGCCCCTGTTGTACTTTTCATTCATTGTCCTGCATGGGGTTTGTAGGTGAATTTAATATTTTAAACATAGAGAAGAGAAAAGAATAAATCACTAGTTAGAGCTTAATAAAACATAAAACAAAAGAGAATGAAGCATCAACACCTCCTTTGAAGGTCGCACAAAACTTTTTTTTGTACGATAGAAACCATTGAATTTGATTGTCCAGTGAAAAGGGAGTCTGCTTTAGAGAAGAGAAAATAAGCAGTCACTCTCAATCCACCAGTTGAGTTGATTGGGAATCAAACATAAACAAAAAAAAAAGAGATTACTAAATCATAAAACAAAACAGTGAAGAAAGAGAATGAAGTAGCAGTGCCTCCTTTGAGGGTCGTACAAAAATTTTCTTTGTACGATAGAGACCACTAAATCTGAGTGTCTAGAGAAAAGGGAGACACAATCGGCCCTATATTCTTGGCATTGAATAAATTGAAAAGAATTGAGAAACTAGAACATAAACTGGAGCAGAGAATTTCTCATCTCAATAATACGAAAGAGTGAAATAGGAATACATTGGAAACATCAGCAATAAATGACTCAAGTAAACTGAAGAAAAACTAAACTACCTATGACACCTAGAAGACAATAAATTAAATGAAATGAACCTAACGGAGAGTGAGATTAATATCTCAACATCCCCTCCTAATCTCAACTATTACAAGTGGAGGCACTAACAATGCCTAATTTCTCTCTTTGAAATTCAAATATAGTATTTCCCAATGGCTTTGTGAAAATATCTGCAAGCTGATCTTTGGAACCACAAAAAGAAAGTGTGATGTCCCCATCATTGACAACTTCATGAATGCAATGAAAACGTGTCCCAATGTGCTTGCTATTTTTGTGAAAAAACATGATTTTTTGATAAAGAAATTGTTGAACTATTATCACGGTAAATTGGAGTTGGCTCCTTCTGAATATCTGAAATGTCTTTCCATAATCTTCTCAACCATACTGCTTGACAAGTTGCTGAATTTGATGCTACATATTCTACCTCTGCAGAAGATATTGAAATGATTGACTATTTCTTGGATGCCCATGAAATCGGATTTGTTCCAAGATGAAAAACATACGCCGAGGTACTTTTGCGATCATCTAAACTCCCCGCATAATCATTGTCTGTATAACCTAAATGTGAAATTTTTTTAGAATGTGTATAAAACAAACCATAGTCTATGGTCCCTGCAATATACATTAAGATCCTTTTTGCAACTTTCCAATGAATAAGCTTTGGTGACTGCATAAACCTGGAGACAAAACTTGCTACAAACATAATATCTAGTCTAGTTGCAGTTAGATACAACAAACTACCAACTAGGCTTTTATACAATGTGGGATCAACAGATGGTGCTACATCTTCTTTGCTGACTTTGGTACCTTGAGCAATTGGTGTATCAGCTGATTTGCAATTGGTCATTCTGAACTTTTGAATGATATCAGTGGCATATTTTTGTTGACCAATAAAAATGCCATTATCAGATTGGTGAATTTCAATTCCTAGGAAATGTTTCATGACTCCTAGATTTGTCATATCAAACTCTACTTGCATTGCTGCTTTGAAATCTTCTATCATCATTTTTCTGTATAAAGAAGATCATCAACATAAAGGCATGCAATAAGAATTTTACCTTCATGAGATTGGGTATACAAAGTGGGTTCATGGCTGCTTCTAGAAAAACCACTTTTGATGAGATAGGTGTCGATGCGATTGTACCAAGCTCTTGGAGCTTGTTTCAAAGCATATAAAGCTTTCTTCAATATATATAATTTATTATTTTGTCCTTTTACTTCAAAACCTGGAGGCTGCTCTACATAAACTTCTTCCTATAATACACCATTTAGGAAGGCTGATTTTACATCAAGCTGATAGACTTTCCATTTGTGTTGAGTTGCTGTGGAAAAAATGGTTTTGACAATGTCTAACGTTGCTACTGGAGCAAATGTTTCACCATAGTCGACACCAAACTGTTGTGAGAATCCTTTGGCAACCAGCCTTGCCTTATGTTTCTCAACTTTCCTTTTTTCATTTAGCTTGGTCTTATATACCCATTTTACACCAATTTTTTTTTTCTCTTGGGAGATCAGCTAATTCCCAAGTCTGATTTTTCTCTATGGCAGCAATTTCTTGGTTCATTGCTTCGACCCGATGCTTTTCTTTAACTGCTTCTTCAAAATGATTTGGTTGAGTTGAAAGGAATGCAAACATATTCTATTTTTTAGATCATGATCCTGTTCATATATCTCTCTGATACTTCTTGTTTTATGTCCCTCTTCTGAAGATGTTTGATCATTGGTTGAATCAGTGCTTAATGATGTTCCATTTTCAGAATTTTCTAGTTGTTCTTGAACCTGCAATCTTGGAGTTTGTGGTAGATAAAAAGGCTGATTTGAAGTTTCATCTACATGGCCAAACCAAGATTTATTTTTGAAAAATATCACATCTCTGCTTATAATGAACTTTTTGGTAATGGGGTTATAAAGTCTGTAGGCTTTCGACTACTCACTATAACCTACAAATATGCATTTCTCACTTATATCATCAAGATTTTTTCTTAGTTTTTCAGGAACATGATAAAATGCCACTGATCTAAAGATTCTAAAGTGTGACACATTTACCTTGTTTCCATCCCATGCTTCTTGAGGTATTTTATCTTGTAGGCTGGATGTTGGAGATCTGTTAACAACATAAACTGCTATCGACACTACTTTAGCCCAATAGTTATTTGTAAACTTCTTCTCTAATAGCATGCATCTCGCCATGTTCATGATCGACTGATTTTTCTTTCTGCTACTCCATTTTGTTCTGGAGTGTATCTGGTTGTGTACTGCATTAGGATACCTTGTTGTCGACAAAATTTTTTGAATTCATTTGAGGTGTATTCTCCTCCTCTATCTGATCTGAGTATTTTCAAGATTTTTCCACTCTGCTTTTCTGCTTCTGCTTTGAACTCCAGAAACCTAGAGAAGGTATCTGGTTTGTTTTTTAAAAAATACACCCATATCTTCTTGCTAAAGTCATCAATAAATGTCAGAAAATAGAAACTACCACCAATGGACAATGTCTGCATTGGACCACATATGTCAGTATGGACAAGTGCCAAAGGCTCTTTCGCCCTTGAGGTTGATGAGGGAAAACTATCTATTTAGGCTTGGACAAGACACAAACTTCACAATTACAGACCTTTTCACTGATAGTAGGTAGACCAATGACTATATATTTCTTTTGAAGCAGACTGAGACTCTTCACTGGAATGTGACCATACCTAGAATGCCATAGATGAGTTTCATCTATTGTTGATATATTGTGGACTAAAGATAGGTTGGTATTTTGGCTTCTAAGGGTCAATGGAAACATCCTACTCTTGGTCTTTTCAACTTTTTTTGTCAATATTTTATGAGGATCTTTGTCATATATATAGCAGGTGTTCTTTCGAAACAATACATCATAGCCATGTTCCATTAATTGTCCTACACTAAGGAGATTATGTTTGAGCTGAGGAACATAATAAACCTCAAGGATGTATTTGTTTTGATTCTTCTTAGCAAGAATAGGAACAATACCTTTTCCTGCAGCTTTAATACTTGTATGATCTCCGAGCATTATCTCTGATGTTATGGAAGCATCTAGAGAAGAAAGAAGTCTCTTGTTGCCTATCATGTGATTGCTGCATCCGGTGTCGAGCAACCAAATATCTTCACTCTGTATTTCTTCTGAGAGATGGCATGAAAGAAACATGGTCTCTGAGGATTCTCCTTCACTGTTGGAGAGATTTATATAGCATCTGTGCTGATCTGATTGTTTCTTTCTACAGTGGTGTTCGTATTGGCCAAAATTCTCACAGTAGTAACATTGAACACTTGATCTATTCCATGATCTTCCTCTCTGATTTCGGTTTTGTGGAGGTCTCCACTGCTCTATTGCATGATGATGATTAGATTTTTCATTGCCTCGACCTTTGCCTAGCTTGTTGCCGCCTCTATATCATCTGCCTCTACCTCTGTAAAACGAGAGATGTGCTTTGAAGGCTTGTTCCGTGGAGTATTTTTTCAGATTGAGTCTTGTTTCGTGTGCCAAAAGTGATCCAGTCAACTGTTCTACTAAGAAAATTTTGAAATATTTGGATTCCAAAATGGCTGTGACAATCATGTCATATTTCTTTGGTAGACTTCGAAGAAATTTTTCAACAAATTTTTGATCTGTAATAGTTTAAGCAATGATTTTGATTTGATTCACTATTCCCATGACTCTAGTCATCAACTGATCCACATTCTCAGTGTCAGGCATCTTTAGAGTTTCGAACTGAGCTCTCAATGTTTGCAGTTTAATGGTCTTTACTATATCATTTCCTTGATACGCAGCTTGCAAAATATCCAAACATTCTTTTGCTTTTGTCGCACCAGTTATTTTGTCAAAAATAGAGTCATCGACTGAATTTTGTATCCAGAATTTGGCTCTGTTCTCCTTCTTTCTGAGTTTAATAGCTGCATTTCTCTGATTATTGGTCATGGCCACCCATGCTTCTTGGGTCAGCTCTACATAATCAATTAGAAGCATGTTCCAACAATCTTGTGCTTGTAAAAAAGTCTTCATTCTCAAATTCCATAATTCATAATTTTTTCCAATCAAATTTGGTGTGTGTGACAAAGAACTTTAAGAGGCCATTATTTCTTCAAATTCTAATACCTTTCGTAAATCTCCTTTAAAAAAATTTTAAATGTCTTTTAAAGACTTAAAAAAAAATCCCTTAAAAACCTCTTTTAAGTTTCTTCTTCCAATTTTTTTTATTTTTTTTTAAACTTCACCATATGCTCTTTCAAACCCTCTTTATAAAACCTTTGAAAAAAATTAATTTTTTTTTTATTTAAAAAAAACTTAAAAAAAAACTTCTTTATAAAAAAGTAAAGGGGCTTTCACATAAAAGGGCTTTTAATTTAAAACTTCAATCGATTTTTAAAAATATATTTAAAAATCCTTACGTAAAGCTTTGACTCGATTTTAAAATCGTTATATAAAGTTTTGACTTTGAATACTTTGAATGGTATGCGTTAAAAAAAACAATTTCACCTTAACGCAGATCAAAAAACCACTGGCGCGGTCCTGAGCTGAATAGCCACGACTAAAACAAAATGATTGAAGGCAAAAACCTGGTGCGGGTATGTCTTGTATTCTCGCGCCAATCCTTTTTTTTGGCGCGTTGACGCGAGTATTACCCTAACAGTCGCGCCAACCAACTTCTCATCTCTTCTGCTCCTTCTTGGCTCTGTCGCTGATCTCTAGGGAGGCTTATGTAAGCTCGCTCTGATACCATGAAAATCATTGAGAAACTAAAACATAAACTGAAGCAGAGAATTTCTCATCTCAATATTACGAAATAGTTAAATAGGAATACATTGGAAACATCAGAAATAAATAACTGAAGTAAAACTAAATTACCTATGAAACCTAGGATACAATAAATTAAATGAACTGAACCTAACGGTCAGTGAGATTAATATCTCAACAGAAATCAGGGCTCAACGTTGTGGCTCTCTATCTATACGAGTTTCTCAGGAACTGAATACTCAAACTCAATCTGTCTG